>OY720432.1:48189626-48280883 GCA_963082735.1 Pocota personata | reverse complement strand
TTGTGCCAACAAATTTTTCAGCAATTTACTCATATTAATTAATTATAATTTTAAGGAATAATAAGGGAAAGCCACTAGACTACTCACTCACCTGTGATTTATATGTATCAATCGATGATATGTATTTTGCTCGGCGCGGGAAACCGATTGGCATCAAAACTCACAATTATTGTATTAATTACACTGTTTTTCAATTGTTTTACACTGTTTTTTGGTTATCCGGCTCGAAGGACCAATGTTTATCGCATTAACATACTCTCTGTAATTTTTAGAACCAAAATACTCTCAAATAAAAACTCTTTCTTCCACTTTTAACAATTTCGAGATTTTTATTGAACAAAGTGTTACGTCACCGACTAGAGGCGAGCGAGGTCAGTCTGTAACGAGCGGTTGACGAGATCACACGTACCTATACACGATAAATAAAGAGTTAAAGAAACTTCGGTGTTTTATTTATTTGGGTCTCTCCTTTCTTTCTTTTTTTCTTTTCACTCAACAAATCAGAAGTGGGATACTAAAACCCAAATCGCGAACGGGATAGAAAACGCCTGATTCTAGTTAGTATTATTCATACGAAGATCGGTTTTGGTCAATTAGATTTCGATACAACTGGCAAAAGAAAGAGAGAAAAAAAAAAGAGGAAAAAAAAAACGAGTGTACACCACGAGACGAATACGTTGTACATAGCTGGGTGTGGGTGCCGTTGGATGCTGTGATCGTCAATTTTTTTTTCCCCCTCGAGCTCATCGTTGACCGAACTGTATTCCTTTTTTTTCTTTAGCTGTGGGACCGGTGTTCTGCTTGAGATCTGTTTTGAGCTGTGCATCACTTCTCTGTTGCTGTGTTCCGCTACCCGCCTGTTGACGTTGGAGTTAATTTCGGATTTTTCTATTGCAAAATGGGCAGCCGAGAGGAACGAGAAGAAATTTATGGTAAGCTTTCGAGGGACGAGCTGCGCGAAGAGCTGAAAAAGCGTAATCTGGAACAGGGGGGTTTGAAAGAGGATCTGTTAAAGCGTTTGTTGGACGCAACGGAGGAGAGTATGGTCGGCGATAAGCAACTGGAAGGTGGAAGCCCAGGTGGAGAACTCCTTGAACTTCGTAGCGAGCTGCTAAGGTTGAAAGAGAATCTATCGAAGCTCACAATTTCGAGAGAGCAGAGATTCGTAGGGGAGGAGGAGTATCGGAGCGTGGCGTCGTCTTCTCGAAGCGCACTGGTACCTCCACGGGGTACTTCGCCGATCAGGGACGGACATTGTTCACGGATCATGTACACGGTTCGAGATGTGGCAGACATGATCCCTGAGTTTAATCCTAGGACTGTTTCAGGGCTATCGTCGAAGGCATGGAGAAGTCGCGTTCAGGACATTCAGCGCATATATGACCTTGATGAGAAGCTGGTTCTGATGGCGGCGACTAATAAACTGGCAGGATCGGCGAAATTGTGGAGCCAAAGCACTACCTTGGAAACATTGGACGATTTTTTTGTAGAACTGTGCCGAAACTTCCCCACGCTAGACGACGATGCGGATGTCCACGATAGGCTGCGCGAGCGTAGGCAGAAATTCGGTGAGGACATCGAGGAGTATGTGTACGAGATGAAACTCATCGCATCGCGTGGGAATGTAAGTGAGGGCACGTTGGTGAAATACGTCATTCAAGGAATTGGAGATGAAGAGTGTGCAGAAGCATTCCGCGCTGTCAAGCCGAAATCGGTCGATGATGTTTTGGAGAGGATACGATGGGTCGTAGGGTTGAGAATTAGAGGTCGACGTACGGTAGCGAAGCCCAGACAGGGCGAAGTAGTAAGGTCGGTGGCTGGAATGACTGGGATGGCAACAAATGCTAGTGATGAGGTAAGGTGCTTCCGTTGCCAGCAATTGGGCCATTATCGAAAAGATTGTCCGATATCACGGGGCGAAGCTACCGCCGATAGAAGAGCCAACAGCGGGGGACAAACCCAACTGGTGATAACAGAAGACAGGTCCGAATACATTAAGAAAACCAACATAAATGGACATGAAGTGATGGCATTTATCGATTTGGGCAGTGACTGTGTAACGCTGGTGAAATCGGAAGCAGTGGCTGGAAACTTATCTGCTGCCCCATATAAAACACGCCTCAATGGTTTTGGAGAGGGAGGGTGCACAACACTGGGACGTATATACGCCAAGGTTTCGGTAGATATGCTGACGTCTTGGTGTGAGGTTCTGGTGGTACCGGACAGTAGTCAGCCATATCCGATGATTATTGGGCGGAAACTCCTAGATCAACCTCAGGTAAAGGTGGAAAAGTCATTCAGGAAACTGTCAGTTACCGACATTACGCAAAAGACTACTGGGCGAACGCCACTGGTCAGGGAGGGATTCTATAAGTTGGCCCTTAAAGAACTTGCGGTTGCGGATCTTGAAGTAGGCGATATTGGGGAGATGCATAAACAAGATCTGCAAGCATTGATAGGTGCTTATCGGGAGTGCTTTGCTGTGAGCACAGAGGAGTTAGGTGAATCACTGCTGGGCGAATGCGAAATTCAGCTGACTACGACGCAGCCAATCTGCGTGCAACCATATAGGCTTCCCTTCGCAAAACGAGCGATTGTCAACAAGAAGGTAGGAGAGCTGATGAGGTTGGGGGTTATCCGGCCATCATCATCTGATTTCTGCTCACCCATTGTGCTCACGAAAAAAAAAGATGGGACGGATAGGCTCTGTATCGACTACCGAGCACTCAACAAGGTCACCGTTAAGCGTAAGTACCCTATGCCAGTAATCGAGGAAATCCTTACATCTCTTAGTGGAAACGCATTTTTCACTGTTTTGGATCTGGCGTCAGGTTACCACCAAATTCGGATGGAGGAGAAAAGTAAAAAGTACACCGCTTTTTCCACGGACGAGGGATCGTTCGAATTTAATCGGATGCCGTTTGGACTCGTCAACGCTCCGGCTCACTTCCAGGCCTGCATGAATCAGGTAAAAGCAAGGCTGCAAAGGGGTGATGCTGCGGTGTATCTGGACGATACTGTGACAGCCAGCAAGACAGTGAAGGAGGGGCTTGATAAACTCAGAAGGTTTCTGAAAATCCTAAAGGAATTCGGACTGACTCTTAATGTGAGGAAATGTATTTTTTTCAAAACTAACATAGAGTTTCTTGGTTACCAGGTGGATGAGGCCGGCGTAACTCCCAGTCGGCGGAAAACGGTTGCGATTATGGAATTCCCACCACCCAAAAATGTTCACGAGGTACGACAGTTCCTGGGCCTTACAGGGTTCTTTAGGAAGTTCGTCAAGGATTATTCACAGGTGGCAATACCTCTCACAGATCTAACGAAAGCGGATCAAGAATTCAGGTGGACCGCCGCCCAGGAGGGTGCATTTCGGAGGCTGAAGGAAGTCTTGAGCAATCCGCCGGTGCTGGTGCTGTTCGATCCGGGATGTGAACACGAGGTACATACGGATGCTTCATCCGTAGGGTTGGCGGGAATCCTATTCCAGAGAGGCAAGGAGGATTCTGCGCTGCGTCCAGTACTATTTTACAGCCGAAAGCTTTCAGAGGTTGAGAAGAAGTACCATTCCTATGAACTGGAGGTATTGGCCATCGTGGACAGTCTCGACCGATTTCGGATCTATCTGTTGGGCAGGGAGTTTAAGGTAATCACTGACAGCGAAGCAATTGTGGCTACAAAGAACAAGCTAAAGATTATTCCGAGGGTGGGAAGATGGTGGCTGAAACTGCAGGAATTTTCCTTCGAAACTGTGCATCAACCTGGGAAGAAGGCGGCTTATGTGGATGCATTGAGTCGACAGCCAGTCGAAAGTGAGAAGATTATGGAGAAAGCGTCCCTATATGTCCTTAGTCTTCATATAACTAACGATGATTGGCTGGCGACCATGCAGTGGCAGGACAGCAAGTTACGCACCATTATACAGGAACTCAAATCGACGGGACCATCGAGCCTGAAGCGGCAGTTACAAAGGGACTTCAAACTGAAGGGAATGCGACTCTTTCGGTTGGTAAATGGTGAGGAGAAATGGGTAGTCCCACACGCTATAAGGTGGAGAATTTTGAAACTCTGTCACGACGACGTGGGTCATCTGGCTGACGAGAAGACATTAGACAGAATCCGAACAAAATTCTGGTTTCCAAGAATGCGTGAGTTTACCCGAGAGTATATAAAGGCGTGCGTAGACTGGGCTTACGCAAAGAGAAAGGGAGGCATGCCGGAAGGGGAACTTCATAGCGCAGTCCGGGTATTGTTGCCATTCAGTACCTTACACATGGATCACCTAGGACCTTTCACTCGAGGGAAAGGAGGAACCAGGTATGTGCTAGCAATTATCGACAACTTCACAAAGTATGTTGTACTGCGGGCTACTAAAGCAACAAATACTAAGGGAGTACTCACCGTGCTGCAGGAGATATCTGGATATTTTGGCATGCCCAGGGAAATTGTGACCGACCGGGGCACAGCTTTTACGGCGAAAGCTTTCCAGCAGTACTGTGACGAAAATAATGTACAGCATATCAAAACGGCAGTGAGGACACCAAGAGCAAATGGTCAGGTTGAACGATGCAACCGCACAATCCTAGCGGCATTAAAATGCGCTCACTCGGCTGAAAGGGATTGGGCTGACTACCTAAGAACCGTTCAATGGGGACTTAATACGGCGAGGAACTCAACCACAAGGGCAAGTCCACATGAGTTGTTATTTACGTATACTCCGCGGGACATACTGGGAAACAAGTTGTTGCTGGAGTTGGGCGAAACTAGGCTGATCGACGCAAACGAGATGAAACAGAGAAGAGAAGCTACGCTAGAAAATATTGGGAAGGTACAGGCAAAGCAAAAAGTGCGCTACGACTTGAGGCATCGCAAACCGACCCGATACAACATAGATGATCTAGTCCTTATGGAACACGAACCAGCCGCTACTGGGGACTCTCGAAAACTGGAGCCGCCCTACCGAGGTCCCTATATTGTGACAGGGGTACTACCAAACGACCGCTATATTATCGAAGACATTCCAGGTATGCAGAGGAACCAGCGAAAGTTAAGTACGGTGATGAGCTCAGACAAACTGAAGCCCTGGTGCGAGTTACCAGACGAGGGGATCGTCGACAATGCTAGTGACATCGATTCTGACGATCCGGGATCAGTCGAGGGAGGCGATGAGGTTGCAGCTGATCGATCCTTTTCCGAACCCAGTTGTAGGACCGGGTCCAGAGGATCACATGCCGATCGTGAGGACACGATTAGATGAGGATGGCCGAGTTGTTACGTCGCCGACTAGAGGCGAGCGAGGTCAGTCTGTAACGAGCGGTTGACGAGATCACACGTACCTATACACGATAAATAAAGAGTTAAAGAAACTTCGGTGTTTTGTTTATTTGGGTCTCTCCTTTCTTTCTTTCTTTTTTTTTCACTCAATAAATTTCCAATTGATCTCATTTTCACATCAAAACAAACATGTTTTGTCTCGTGTCTGTCTGCAAACCAGCAAACCGATTACAATTAAAATTGATTTCTAGCTCCGGTCAAGTACTCAGATACACTGAGTTAGCTGGTTTTTTTTTAGTCTAGTTATTTTTTTTGAACAAAATTAAGGAATTCAGATTAAAGCAAAGATGGAAAATAATGAACTTAAAAAAAAACAAAACAAAAACTTAAAAAGTCAACATTTTATACACCACCTTTAAAATCCAATTTCGCCGGCGCTCCTTGGTTTTAATAGTGCGTATTACCACCACGAGCATCAATTAAAATCAAGAATTAAATGAGATTTTTAAATGACGGCATCGCTCATATTCTTCCATTCCTCAATTAGAACAGATTTGAAGACACTGAGTGTCTCTGAAGCGATTTAGACTCGATTTGCTTTGAGAAACAAAGTTACGTTTGAAATACGAAAATCAAAGAGACATTTCTACACCTCGCGATTGGATTCTGCTCTACCTGGGCATAAGCTTTGGAAAAATCTAAGAGAAATAGGTGTAGGTAAACAGATTAATAGAAATCTCATTAATGTTGATTGCTATGAGTTGAACCAGAATTTTACTTCACTATCTTCTATAGACCTTAATAATTATAATAGCATGTCTCCTGCAAATATACAGGATATCTCTAGCGCGCATTTTGGTACAGGGTTTAGTTTCACTGCCGTTGATTATGTTGATATTTTAGAGAGTTGCTTATCAATTAAGTCAAACTCTGTTGGATTTGATGAAATTCTTCCAACTCTTCCTTTCACATTAAAGTATATAACACATCTTTTTAATACAATACTCATGACCGGAGTTTTTCCTACTGCTTGGAAACATGTTAAAATTGTACCCGTTCCCAAAAATCGTAATGAGTATAGACCAATAGCTATTTTGCCTTTTTTCTCTAAAATGCTAGAAAGGATTATGAATTCTCAAATGCGCAAATTTCTCAAAATCAACCAGGCTTTTGACACGGTCGACCACAATATTCTATGCAATAAACTTAGAACCCAATTTAGATTTTCGCTACCATCTTCAAATCTAGTTTTCTCATATTCAAATGGAAGATTTCAAGCAGTGGCTGCTAACAATACGGTATCCTCTTTTCTGCCTTTAAGCCGAGGTGTTCCTCAGGGGTCTATATTAGGCCCGCTTCTTTTTTCTTTGTACATAAATGAGCCCCCATCACTTTTATTAAGCTCCTCCATTCATATTTATGCTGATGATGTTCAGTTGGTTAACAATTGTCCATTGGGTCTTGTTGAAAATGGAGCATGTGAAGTAAATTAAGATCTAAATATAATTCTAAACTGGTCACGTGCAAATGGTCTCAGCCTAAATCTTACCAAATCAAAATGTCTGGTAATCTCCAGAAATCTTATTGATACGTCGTATTTTCCACAAATACGCCTCAATAATACAATCATCAAGTTCGTTGACTCTGCGAGGAATCTTGGTATAATATTCAATAAAACACTTACCTGGAATGACCACATCAGATTGACTGTAGCAAAGTTTATGGAGGTCTTCGTATGCTATGGGCCACTCAAAGAATAACAACTGCTAGAACAAGAATGATGCTTGCCAAAACTCTACTTATTCCCATTTGGTTGTACGGATGCGAAATTTTCTACAACTGCGATTACGAACACAGACGGAGGCTTAATGTAGCCTACAATAGTATCGCACGGTATATTTATGGACGGCGAAGGTATGATCACATTTCCTCCTTCTCTATATCTGGAGAACCTTTTTATATTTAGAACGATAACGATGCTCCACAATGTTATGTAAACACGTCAACCGCCTTATCTTTATAACAAGATACCTTTTCCGCGTTCTAGCAGAAGTTGCGACCTTATTCCAATAGCGGTCTTAATAGCTTCTTTAGGAGTTTTAACTGGTCGCTATGCTTCCTCGATAGTGACGTGGATGCCGCAGCTGATATGATCACTAACACTATCCTCTTAGGTATGAATGACTTTATTTCTAACAGAATAAAGAGCATTAAACCTAAGGCAAACTCGTGGTTTGACCAGAGCTGTAAAGAGGCTATCAGGTTAAATGAAGTAAGTTTTCGGTCTTATAAAGCCAACAAATCTGAGGAAAACCGAAAGAAGTTCAAACGAGCCAGAAAGGACTGCAATATTCATATTCGACGTGTAAAATTCTTACATGACCAAAAATTGAGGCAAAAAATCCTACAATGTCCCAAAGGTAGTAAACATTTTTGGTCATTCGTCAAAAATATTAAAAATTCTGCCTCGTCTGCCATCACCACGCTCATTTACAATGACATTCCAGCTGTCAGCTCCTTAGACAAAGCTAATCTGCTTGCTGCTCACTTTGCAGCGAACTCCACGCTGCAAGATAATGCTTTGTCTCCACCTGTGTTTGAGAGCGTCAAAATTTCCATGGGACAAGTCTACTTTCGCACTCGTACAGTTGCAGGAGTACTCAAAGGTCTTAACATACACACATCCACTGGTCCAGATGGTATTTTTATAAATGATCTCTTCTAATCCAATCCATTCCTTCGCTGATGACAGTACCCTCAGTTTTTCATATTCGTTCCCTAACTCACGTCCTTGCTCTTCGGCCGTAGAAGGGGAACGGCAGCGTATGTTAAACACATTAAATTCCGACCTGGAGAGAATTAAATGGGGTTCAACCAACCGAGTGGAATTTGATGCTTCCAAAACACAATGCTGTCTTCTATCTCTCAAGCGAAACCAAAACCTTCACCCATTATCCATAGATGGTACTTGCATCATTGAAACCGAAAGACTTGACATTCTCGGTATGTGTATTAATAACCATCTTCGATGGAATGATCACATATTCGAGGTCGCCAAAAATGCTGCAAAATGTCTAGGATTCCTTAAACAGTGCAAGAAATATTTTACGCCGTCTGATCTGCCCTTAATTTATAAGGCATTCATCCGCCCTAAGCTGGAATATAACGCCCATATCTGGTCTGGTGCACCCAAGACCGTTCTACATATTCTTGATAGTTTACAGAATCGCGCGTTAAAACTTATAGGTGATAGAGACATTGTGAATGCTATACATTCATGTCTCATGTCTCCCGTTTTTTCCATAAAAAAATCTCCAGCGAAATAGCCAGTTGCATTCCTCCCCTTCAAAATTTCACCCGCAATACGCAACATGCTTCGAATGCACATCAGTTTACCCTAAAGCCTAACTTCGGTCGTACTGTTAAATATAGGGATTCGTTTGTAAACCAAACGACACGAATGTGGAATGATCTACCAGGCTCTGTGTTTCCCCATCACTACAACTTTCAAACAAAAAAAAAAACGCTATTCATTCCTAGTATCTGAACGCCAATTTTTCATAAATGCTACTCGGCTATGGGAACTCCCTTCCCCGAACTGTTAGAATGATAAGTTGTACAACCCGGGTTAAGGTGAGACTTAAGCAATACTTGGAGGCCCTGTGATGATGATGATTGGTTTTACTTTATTTTTTTTTTTTTATATATGTATATATAATAACTAAACTTCTTTTTATTTGCTAATTATTTAATTTTTTTTTTTATTATTATCTATTATTATTATTTATATATTTATTTTAATTAACTTAATTTTAAATTTTTGTTTTTAATTCAAAATTTTTTTTTTTGTCACTTAGTAATGTAACATTAATATATTTTAGTACTGAACCTTGCACTATTTTAAAAGATTTGTGTCTTACTGTGTGAGACTGTAATAAATAAATTATTTGAAATATTTGAAAAAATGTCTCTTTAATCGCAGATCGCAAACTAATCCTTTTTCCTAACATATCTCCAACGTGTTCGATGGAATTCATGGCGGAGCTTATTGCAGGCCAAACCATTACATCGATTCACACTTCTTGAAGTTACGCAGTAACGCACCTACTGAGACCACGTGTGATTTTGCATTATCTTGCATCAACAAAAAATGTTGTTCAATAAATGGTCCAAAATGAACAACATATTCCTCGAGAATTTTGTTAATATAGGAATTTGAGTTAATCGAGCCCACAACAATAAAAAGCTCTGCTTTTCCTTGCAAAATAGTTGCTCCTCAAACCATGACGGAACCTCCCGACAAATTTTCGCGCTGTGCAACTTTACCAAGAGTACCTCTGACCTTTTCTTCTCCATGCTCTATGACGTCCATCTGGTGATCGCAAACAAAATCTTGATTCATCGGTAAAATGCACTGGACTCCAATAATTTTCTGTCCAGTTTTGGTGAAATCGGGCAAATTCCAGTTGACGTTCTAACCCTACATTAAGCATCTAAAAATAAAGTGCATGACTGAGTCGCACGTTCAAAAATCTTTATAATTAAAAAAAAATGTTGAAGATTTTTCAAAACTTGGTATGCCATAATATTGTAGCACTATATGTCAAATATTATTCAAATATTGATTTCGAACAAAATCGATCCTATCATAACCGAGAAAGAGCCCGAAATCGGTTAATAAGCAAAGTACCATTAAACGCATTTTTTTGAAAAAATCTGGTACGCTATTTGATAGCATATATCCACCCTAAGTTAAATATCAAATTTAATCAAAATCCTTAGAGCTCTTTTGAGAAAATAGATTTTTTCACAATCGGTCATTAGCAAGGTACCGTTAATTTAAATGTTAGAATGCAAATTCCAATTTCCTATCGAACTGGGACTCTTCTTGGCTGGAGCATTGTTATCCATTCGCTCGATGTGGTGAAGCAAATGTAGTCGTCGCTTCTTGGACTACATCCACATCTTGGTACAGCTAGTAAAGTTCGCTGTTGTATGAAGATACAAATGGAGGAGAATTGTTCCATTTTTCCTCCTCGCACACAGGACCAAATATAGCAATCGGCGCCATAAAGCAGAACTAGCTCCTTTCAAGAAAGAAGTTTTGATCCAATTTGTTTCCAGGTTTCCAAGGGTGAGTCTTCGTCAAATCTTCATTAGGGTGTCATTCGTGGAGTTGATGTTGACTCCGAGGTAGATGAAGTCCTTAACTACCTAGATGTTGTAACCATCAACAGTTACATTTTGTCCAAGGCGGTGGACCGATCGTACTTTGTTTGTTCATAGCATGTACTTTGTCTTGCCCTCGTTCACTTCAAGACCAACACCTCAGCCTTCCGTATTAACACCTGCCCTACACACTGCACGAGATTCGCCCTCCACAGGGTTGCCTCAGTGGAGGGCGAATGCACAAAAATCAGTTGCTTTTCGTAGTCTCTGGCAACGCTGGGCGTGCTAAGGCTTCCAACGTCAAGTCTCTTTTCTGAGTCATTCACAGCTCCTTCTCGTTGGACAGTCGAGCTTTGAATTTAGCGACGAGAAAATGGTCAGGGTGGACGTTTACTTCTCTGGAAATGTGTACACTCAGTTTGCAAGATGGGTGCCTTAAATCTATTAGCACATGGACGATTTGTTTGGTGCTTCGATCATTTGGAGATTGTCAGATTGCTGTGTGGGTTCTCAGTCTGAGGAACCTAGTGCTACTAGTATTATAAATTGTTGCTACTATCAATCGGAGTCGTAATTTCGTAGAGGCTGTGCTTTCAGACTAAACCGCCGAAGAAATCTCCATTGCCGATTTTAGCATTGAAGTCCCCGAACACGATTCTCACAGCATACTATGGAGAGGCTCCATTAGCTTCATTCAGGAAGTCATGGAATTCCTCCTTAGGGGCATGCACATACATATTAGGCTGATTTTGAAAAATTACAGCCATGCGGTCGTTTATCAGCTTTAAGTAAATGACTCTTAATTTTATCCCATTCCCCACCACGAAACCGCATTCTAACATGTGCAGCATTTTGTAGCAGCTGTAATAAATGCACAATTTTTCATTTTCTGCATACCTGATTCTATCCATTGTATCTCCTGAATCCCGGTAATATCTGCAATGTGTTGCGCGAGGACAGATTCAAGTTTTTGAGTAGTACCTAGGATGTACAACGTACGTACGTTGCAGGTGTACATACTCGTTCAATCGCGTGCGATAATCCGTTGTCGTTCCGGGTCTGTTTGCTATTTGAGTCGATTCAATATCCGAGGTTAATGCCTCTCTCATAACTGGTACTTCTTTACGTGGTAGGGAAGTTACCCTGACGGACAACCCCCAAAATGAGGAACAAGTTCTATTTTATTACGCCTAGGTTGCGGTGCGGGTATTCCGGTGCCAGTAGTCCACTGCGGGAGTGTAAGTGTTTCCATTGGTCCATAGACGGTACATATGTTTTACTGCAACTCCGGACTGAGACTGTAGACGCCACCGTTCACTCCATCTAGGGAATTTGCCCTTTGCCGTCTGAAACAAGAGGGCTTAAGCGAATGGACACACTTCCCCCTCTCTTATCTGCTGCCGGTGAAATCATCCACGGGGATTGGTTATCCCATCTCTGGTCAAGGTACTAGGCACCTTACGGTCGTCAACGTGAAGGCTGAGAGTCGAAATTGGTACACACGTGCGTATGTTTTCACCTAATCACATACCTACTTTTTGACCACCAAACAAAATAATAAGATTATAAAATCAACCATTTAAGGTAAGGTTCACAAGAACTTTAAGTTTTTCATAGTGTTCAAATGCCTAAAGTTCATAACGCTCCATGTGCCACGTAGTAAGAACTTATCATGTTTTCATATGTTAAAGGGGCAACGACTCGGCGCCCAATACAATAATGTTTCGATCCGCTTGAAGAAATACGAGTATATTTACACTCCAACTTTGTACCTAGTAAAACTAGACTGAGCGAAACTTCACTTTAAATTAAAGAGTCAAATGGTACAGAATTTATCAAACGAGAAGCTGTACGTATGTATATATTATGGCAAAAGAGTCCGCCACAAACCATCGGAATTTAGTACCGTCTGGTTAAGCACACCAATAAATCATTACCTCACCAACTCTTTAAAACCACACCTGCAAGGAAGAATCTCCAGACTCAGTGACCCTGCGATTTTCAACCACAGACTATAAGAAGCTCTAGACCCATTCTTTATACCAGTTCCTGTATATGTACCTCGCCGGCACAACTGAGTGCACACCCTTAATACGAAGTATGCGAATATAACCTCTGTATGGAGAGCCTCCGTTTTTGTTGGTGGGACCACTGCACCTCTTTCCTGTGCCCAATTAAAGATGGCTGAGTCTGCTTCTTCTAAAATTTGTTTAACCCAGCTCGGATGTCCTGTAGCTAAAGCATAGATATTGTCAGCGTTAATTCCGATGAAGTCCAAGTTATATTTTGGTGCAGGAAGTTTGGTTATTAGTGGGTCGATGTAGGCGTAGAAAAAGAAATTGCACAATGTCTCCGCTCTTGCGTGAAGTCACAATTACGCCCCAAAGACAACCGAAAATACTGGGGGTTTGTTTCAGTTTCAGGAACCTCGAATGGGATTTACATACAAAAAAAAATGTCTTAAACCAGTTGAAATTGCGAAATAGTGCATTAAAAATGATTTGTCTACGACGGAAGGGGCTACACCTGAAAACTGCTCTTCAAAAAGCTAAAACAGTAGAGGAAGGCACTCTTCAATATGGTATGACAGTTTACATATGGACTACGGTGCCGTGAAAAAAAGGCCATTTTACCATTTGGCTTTGTTTCACTTTGAGAAAGTCATTATTTCACTTTCCATTGTTTTTAATTTTACTTAATAAATTTAAATTCGATGTGAATCAAACAGTGGCGCTAAAAAAAACTATGAACATCTCTTCGACTCATACACCACCATATCATGCCATATTTCTGGCCTTATTTCACGACACCGTGGACTACACCGACAAATCAACGCGTTTCCGCACGGCTACAAGGGCAAGGGACTCCGAATAGTAACTGGTTCACATCATTTGAATACCTTGGTAGAAAAAGAGGTTGCCGTGAAATAACGCCATGCGAAATAAGGCTGAATTTCAAAATTCGAAATAAAAAACAGCAACTGGCCGAAGTGCTCAACATATTAAATTAGCCACAGCTCTCCATAATAAATTTAATGACATTTAAAATCTAAATATTGTAGATACTGCTCTAATTAATGTATTTTTTTTGTATTCCCTTTGTTAATTAAAATTTTTTGTAAATACCATACTTTTTATATACGAGTATAATAACTTATAAATTTGAATTGGCTTTTTTGATCGACGAGATGATATGACATTGACAAATAGTTTGTACATTATTTTTTGTATAAACTACATATTTAGATTTAAATAAATAATCCATGTATGGTAACGATGGTAAACAAGTCAAGACGTTTATCTTAAATCAAAATGAACATAAAAATTTCATCAACGAATTGGCTTCGAATGGAAATTAGTCAATATTTGACCACGAACAGGACTTTTTTTTATTAACCAATCAAATTAAAATGTGCCTCATTTGATTTCATGTGTTTGCTATTCATTTCAATAACAACAAAACATACGGGAAAGATATAATCCACCTAGAAGCGATCGCACGATACCCTATCCCCCATCTTCTAAATCACTCGAAATAAGCGTGAGCGATTTTTATTACAATGTTCCAACTTCTTTTTAGCAGAAAGTGAAAGTGACTCCCAAGATTTGTAACCGAAATCTACGGATTCACCGTAAATAGCTTTGAAAAGCAATGTATATATTTTTTTTTTTTAAGAAAACGCCCCCAAAAAGTGGGCGAAATGTAGAGAAAGTATACGTCTACACATTTTACCTAGATAATATTTCTGTTTCTATTTGAGTTTCTAGCATAGATAGTGAGAAACGACATTTTTTTTGAAAAGTGGGCATGGCTGTGGGCGGATTTCAAACATTTTTACATTTGCACTGTTTCAGATTCTAGAAAGCTTATATACCACATTTCATGATCCTAGCTCAAACTACAAGACCGAAAAAGTGGTGACATATGGACAAACGGGTGGACGGATGGACATGACTTCTTCGACATAACTTTTTGTACCGATCACAAATGTACTTTTGGGAATTCATCGTTATTATTTATCTATGTTAAAAACAATGTATCAAATGAATATACTCTATGGGATAGGATATAAAAAGCTCTCAGATCCAACTGGAATAACTAATGCAGTGCCTCTTATACAAAGGGATTCCACTTTAGACGATCAAACTCAGGGAGGTGATAGGTCGTACGATAAACAGAAAAAAATCGTATGGGAGGGGGATTTATGTATCTCCACCCCCTTTCCAGCCACGGGGTATAATGTTTGTCTTGACTTATACTTCTTTAACGGTTAGGCGCAAATTAATATGTGAGATGCGCTTAAATAAAATTAAATAATAAAATTAAATTTTCTATCCAAAGATATGCAACACTTCGTATAATAGTTTACATTTCTATGTGCATTTTTCATGTTTTTTTTTTAAACAATGATATCATGAATGTATAAGGAGTATAAGGAGTATAAAGCTCACTCATCTTCAGTCAGCCTGCATAAAACAGCATTAACCCACTAGAAATCAAAAAGGTAGATGACGGTCGTGCATCCAAGTTTGGGTGAGATGACGATTCCTTTACCAATTATATGTTAACTTAGCGAATAAAACGACTATTATACTCGTAAAGGGTGTCTTCAATTTTCCCCATAGTTCGCTACTAGGTAGACAAAACGCAGAACCAGGGTAGACAAAATCCTTGACCAAAGTTATATCTGTCCATCTTCGCGTTTTGGCCAAGGAGTCAGTGTCGAGTATCGTTATTTGTTGACAAACATATGCATAAGCATTTCACCTTGACCTCGTTTATAACCAGAAACATTTCAGGCGCTTATGGTTCTGGAGAAATAATCTCAGATAATAATTCTCAAATCGATGGGTCTCGCAAACACGACATGATTTACGCATTTGGTTTTCTGTTGCCAACATAACCAATCAACTTACATATGTACATACTCGTATGTATGCATCTCTAACCGATACATCCTTTCTTTGTAAAAAAAAAAAGAGGAAATGGTACTTATACCTACCAATCAATAAACATAATGCAAATTCTAACCAAACTTTTCTCATAAATCGTCGATAATATTCTTTTTTTTTTTTTTCTTTTGTTCGGAATCAGCACTTTCCAAATAACTAGCGAAGAGCTGAGAAAATAAAGTTAACGTCAATTTTTCGCACCCTTCATTCGACGATTCCAGTTACCAGTTACAAGGAATAAAATCAAATGTGCTGATGGAACAATAAAGATATGCGATGCTTGCCGATAGTAAACACCCCCAAAGCATTTGAACGATAAGAAAACTTATTGACGTGAATAGGATTCGTTCAGTATGCAAATTAAAAGCAAATATACAAGTGAAAACAATTCAAAATGTTGGAAGGCGATATCCTTCCAAAGATGACACTGCTGCACACAAAATTTATTGACTTTTGTTTGCACAAACAAATTTGCCAGACGACAGCGAAACAAATGATGACATAAATTCAGCTTATATGTGTGACGAAGTTTGGGAAACTCGCTTGTGGAAACTTATGTGAGGTGAAGATGAGTTGTCTGTCAATTTCAAAATTGAACTTACTCGTATTAATTCAGGCAGGTAGGGAATGAAATGAAGATGATGTGTTATGGTACCCTTATGAATACCTTACAACTTTAAAGTAATGAAGTTTCAGAAAAAAAATTCGCAGAAAACGTAGGAGATGAAATGACTTCCCTAGACAAAATACATGCATGTATTTACGAGAACGTTATGGTACCAGCAATGTTATGGTAATATTAGAAATTTAAGTAATTTGTTCAGGACAAAATAAAATGATGTCTTTAATCAATTTAAGGTACCTGAGGGATTTTTTTTGTAACGAAGATGAAAATCTCGAAGACACCTGGTAGTTTTCGGTTACTAAGTAATGGGGGACGCAACTAAAAACATCTCCTTAATCAGGACCAATCTAGCAAGATTGACAAATGATTTTATTTCTTATATGGCTTAAGGAAAGTTTAAGTATTTTTCCAAATCTTTTCGACCATTAGCTACGATGGTTGGTTGTTCTCAATCTCCTTGCTTGTATAGCACGATTTTGTTCACGATAGACATATCTTCCAAGTAACTAGTACATTTTTCTATATTTGAATATAATACTACCAGCCCAACCATTGCAGCATTGTTTTAATCTGAAATATAGGAATACATACCGACAGACTTGATGAGAAGTCAATATGGTGCTTACATTTAAGTCAGGCAATGAGCCTAGTACGGCATCCTAAATTATATTCTCTATTCAGACTAACTTTGTTTTTTTTCCTTAAAAGATGTTCATTAAGGCGTCTAGAGCAGAGCCAGGCATACTGGGGAAAGCTCCCAAGCTGCCGAGACAGACCGTTCTTTGGAGTTTGGCGAAAGCAACAGTAACGTAGAGCTTATTCCACAAAACAACTAACGCATATGAGAGGAAGGGTCTTATCATTTCCTTGGCGACAAGCCCCATGTCTTGCCGAAAACACCTTTGCATTGCCGAAAGACTGACAGAGCTTTGGAAGTCTTCAGCTCGACATGTTTCGTCCAAAGAAGCTTGCTATCTAAGATTACTCCTAAATATTTGGCTTCCTTGGAGAATTCGATAGTGACGCCTTTTAGCACTGGCTGAGTCAGACCAGTCAATTTCCTCCTTCTCGTAAAGAGAACCACCTCAGTTTTGAGAGGATTAACTGAAAGCCCATTCCTAGCGCACCAGTCGTCGATTGCGTCTAGGGCCATCTGCACCTTAGAGCAAACAGTCGCTAGGCACGATCCGACAGACAGAACGGCGACATCATCTGCGTATGCTTGAGCGTAGATGCTAGAACTATTGAGTGTGTTCAACAGGGAGTCAACCAGCATGCACCAAAGCAGTGGAGACAGAACACCGCCTTGTGGGCAGCCCCTATTTACACCTGCCATGACACGCCGGCCGCAATCTGCATCTACAGTTAATGTTCTGTTCACCAGCATTGCTTTTATCCACAACACTAGCGATTCTACTACGCCGTGACTCCTGCCGGAGCTACACATGCTGTCAAAAGTCGCATTGTCAAAGGCACCCTCAATGTCTATGAAAACGCCCATCGCGTATTCTTTCCTGTCAAGCGCATATTCTATTCTGCTGACCAGATTTTGAAGAGCAGTCTCGCAGGATTTTCCGTTTTAATAGGCATGTTCCATCTCTGACAGAGGATGTACCCTCAAAGCAACTTTGCGCACATGTAGCTCAACCAGTCTTTCCATGCTTTTCAGCAGGAAGGACGTCAGACTAATAGGTCTGAAGCTCTTGGCGAGAGAGTAGTCATCTCTGTCGATTTTCGATATGAAAGCTACTCTAACTGTTTACCAGGGGGTTAGTATATATGCCAGTGCCAAACCAGCAGTGAAAATTATCTTCAGAGTTGGCAGCAACTGACTAATACCTTGTTTCAGCATAGCTGGGTATATTCCGTCAGTGTCAGGTGACTTGAAGCTATCAAAAGATGCGATAGCATATTTGATAGCTTCATCCGTTGCCACGCCCGATGCAGTATACCAGCTGCGCCGAGTTGTTCGGCTCAGCCCGCTAACAGCTTCACTAGTTGAAACCGTTTGCGAACCGATGGTGACCTGATTTCCTGGGAAGTGAGTCTCCAGCAGAAGACTAAAAGCATCCGCTTTCGACTCAGTGAAAGTACCATCAGGTTTCCTGAGAGATTTCGGCTTGGTTGGTTTTCCATTCTTGAGAACTTTGACCAACCTACTGGTTTCACCGAGAGTTCCGATCTTGCCACAAAAATCTCTATACAAGGTACTATTCGGAGTTCGAATTAACCTCTTATATTCTCTTTGCTTCGATCGGTAAAGATTCCAGTCCACCTCCGAATTTGTCTTGAGTGACCTATTTAGAAGTTTTTTGGTTTCCTGTGGTGACTTTTTACTTTAGGTGGCGCTACAGTCCGGGGTGGACCTGGGCCTCAACCAATAAGCCTCTCCAGTTAGCGCGATCTTTGGATAACTGCGGTTTCCTGTGGTGAACACTAGATAATTCAAATAGAATTAGCTTACCGGTAAAAAGGAATAAGAAAATTAAACACTCGAATGAAATCTACATTGAATTGAAATATTCAGATCAAGAAGCATAATTGCCAAAGTGCCACGTTGACAGTGGCGATATAGGGCAACTATATACTCGTATACTATAGGGTGACCAGATAAGAACGACAGGAAAGAATTTAAATAAAATTGCGAGATATAAAATTGATTCTGGCTTTATTTTGCCATTATGTATGGAAATTTAAATGGCCGCCTCGGCTTCGCTGGCAGTGATTCAAGCGGTCGGTCCAATTTTTGATGAGTCCGTCCAATATGTGCGGCATTATTGACGGCAATAGCGTCTCGAATGTTGGCCTCGAGTTCGTCCAAAGTGGTTGGCTTGTTAGCGTAGACTAACGACTTGACGTAGCCCCAGAGAAAATAATCGAGTGGTGTCAAGTCGCATGATCGCGGCGGCCAATTGATGAACGCTCGCCATGAAATGACCCAGTCGCCAAATTTCTCCCTCACCAATTCGAGCGTTATGTCGCTAGTATAACATGTAGCACCGTCTTGTTGGAACCACAGCTCGGATATATCGATGTTGTCGAGCTGTGGCTACAGAAAGTGGGTTAACATCGCTCTATACCGAGGAACATTGACGGTAACGGTGTCTCCTTCCTCATTTCGAAAGAAATAAGGTCCTATGATGCCGCCGTGCCATAAACCACACCCAACAGTCGATCTTTGTGGATTGTGGTCGGACGGCAATTTTGCTTGTTGACATAGCCGCTGAGCCAAAAATAGGCCTCGTCCGAGAAGATGATTTTTTGGCCAAAATCCGGATCTCCGGTCAACATTTCCAGCGCCCAATTATTATTATCACGGCATTGTCTATGGTCGTCCGGCTTCAATTCTTGCGTCAGCACAATCTTATATGTATGTAGGCCCAAATCCAACTGCAAAATGAGCCTGGTTGACTCTCTGGCGATGTCCAATCGGCGCCGAATCGACATTTCTGGGTCATCTTGGATACTGGCCGCTATGGCGGCTATGTTTTCTTCACTTCGCACCGATCCCTGTCTGATTGGTGGCTTAAGGTCCAAAAGAGTGTACTCACCCTCAAACTTTTCCACGGTGCGACGAATTGCCTGCACACTGAAGCCCTGATGACGACTGACCTCACGACGAAGTTCACGTTGCATATTTACAACTGAGCCGGAATTTCGATAATTTTTTTTAATAATTTCCACACGTTCAGGAAGCATCAAACAAAGCATGATGAAATGGCAAACCTTACTCGTACTGAATATTTTGACAGCTGGATATCATTGGTAACTTTGACAGCTGCTGAAACATGACAATTGGAAAACTATCATTAATCTCTGGTCACCCTTTAGCATAATTATTTTTAATAATTTCATTTAATAATTTGAAAACGTATCAAAAGTAACCTGTTATACCTGTGTAACGTCCGCCATCTTTTAGAAATTGTAGATCTGGTTATTCACAATTAGTTTACGGAATTTTAACTTATTGGTTATTTTAAAACTTCGCTATGCCACTGCCAAGTCCGAGATCTTACCACTCAATGGCAATGGAAGAGGAGGTGGGGGAGTAATAACATCGTTAAAAAACCAGTAAACTCAGTTGGCTCGGCTGTCAGTAACCCGTGAGGACCCCTTACCAGGATCACGGCGAAGACTTCAACGGCAGCAAAGGCAGAGAGTTTGCGACTTGGTATGGCAAAAGAGGCAAACCAACGGACAGGGCTAAATGGATGGACCCCACTGCCTTGTTGAAGAAGTGGGAAAAGGCTAAGGGAGAACACCCTGACAGAAAACAAGGGGAGGCAGCGTAAACTGGCCCACGTTGGTGTTATGATGATTCAAAGCCAAATTAACAGCCTCGGAATGGACAGATCAACACAACGACGAACGGAATGGAAAAGGAAAATACGAAAAAATTTAATCATGGAATATAAAAAAATTGTGGGAAAATTTGGAACTGATAAATGAAATGAAAGTCAGTTCTAACTATAAGTTGGATTTGATATGACTGAGAGAGGTAAAGTAGAAAGATAGTGGCGTGCAATCATTTCCGGATGATTACACCTTCATGTATTCCGGGGTAGGGGTAGCTGTGGTCACAAACCCAGCAATAGGATTAAAAGTAAGTGGATCGGGGCCAATAGATTCAAGATTAATGGTATTGCATCTAGATCTAGAGAAAAAAGCGTTAATTATAGCGGTGTACGCCCGAACAGCCCAACATTAGAAAAAGACGAGTTCTATTCAAAGCTATAGAACATCACTGATAAAGAAGCAACAGCATCAAGAATTACAATTGTAACAGGAGACCTAAACGCGAAAATAGGAAAGGACACATGGGACTATGGAGGCGAAGTCAATCTGAATGACAATGGTTGGAGTTTAATCGAGTTCTGCATACACAACCAACTCCTAATCGGCGATTCACTCTTTCCACACAAGCTAACCCACAAAATTGCCTACGAAGCAGAGGGACGAGAAGGAAGTAGCATAATATATTACGTGCGCAACTAAGTCAATAGATGGCTCCAGCGGTAAGTGATGGTCGATTTTGACATATCCAAAACGTCATGAACCGGATTAGACATTAGTGATTTTGTTTTGGCGTCATATACTTTTGGTTTCGTGAAAATGTCTGAATTTGTGCCAAATAATCGTCATTTGCGGGAAGTGTTGAGTTTCTTCTTTCAAAAAGTTTACGGAGATACTCTCTAAGTGAAACAACGTGCCTTAGTTCCGTCGCTTCAAAGACGGTGATTTCGATGTTGCCGACCGTCCGCGTGAAGGAAGGCCAAAAACCTGAAGAAGCTGAATTGGAGGCATTGCTCGATGAGGATCCGTGACAAACGCCAGAACAGCTTGCTTCAGTATTAGGAGTTACCCGTCAAGGTATTTCCAAGCGTTAGCATGCGTTTGGTATGATTCAAAAACAACTAACTTGGGTTCCTTATGATTTGAAGCAAAGGGACGTTGAGCGTCGTTTTTTCGCCTGTGAACAACTGCTCCAGCGGCAAAAAAGGAAGGGTTTTCTTCATCGCATCGTGACGGGTGATGAAAAATGGATTCATTACTGCAACCCAAAGAAAAGAAAGTCATGGGGACTGCCCGGTCATGCTTCTACGTCGTCGGCTCGGCCGAATATTGACGCTATGATGTGTATTTGGTGGGACCAGGTCGGTGTCATTTATTATGAACTATTGAAACCCAACGAAACTATCACTGGGGAACAGTATCGACTTCAATTGATGCGGTTGAGTCGAGCACTGTGCGAAAAACGGCCACAATACGAGTAGAAGCACGAAAAAGTGATTCTACAGCATGACAACGCTCGGCCTCACGTTGCCAAATCCGTTAAAACCTACCTGGAAACGTTCAAATGGGAAGTCCTACCCCACCCGCCATATTCCCCAGATATTGCGCCATCCGTTTATTACTTGTTCCGTTCGATGGCACATGATCTGGCTGATCAGCAGTTCCGCTCATATGAAGACATCAAAAAATGGCTTGATTCGTGGATAGCCTTAAAAGATGACCACTTTTACCGTAACGGTAGCTATTCGAGCTCTGCCAGAAAGATGGGAAAAAGTTGTAGCTAGCGATGGCCAATACTTTGAATGATTCATTTGTAACCATTTTTTCACAATAAAGTTGCATTTTCAGCAAAAGAGAACTTAGTTGCGCACCTAATATTATTTTCTTAACCCACAGATAACTAGAAGAAACGTAACAGATGTGAAAGTCTAAGTTAGGGACTGGTCACCGCTTATTAATATGCAAAACCAGATTCAGAAAGCCGCCAAAGCTAAAGCACTAAGTGTTTGAAACCCTTAAACTGAAAAAAACGTGCGGGAAAGCAAAAGTAGACACCAAAAGAAAAAGAACAGCCTGGTGGACCAATCAAATTAAGAAAGAAATTAAGAAAAAGTCAAAGAAAATGTAGAGCGAGTTCTGCATCAGACAAATCAACATATACCGAAAAAAGGAACGAAGTCAGAGAACTTGTAAAAGTAGTCAAATGAGAGTCCAGGGAAGATTTTGGAAACCTAATAAAATAAAAACACCAAGAATGCAATACATGCGGGTTCTTGAAAGAAGTAAAAGAGCTCAGAGGGAAAAGAGGAAAACAGTCCAGAACAATCAAAGAAGGAACCAACCTAATCAGCGACAAAAAAAGAGGTACTACAGTAGATGCATGGCAAAGGTTTCTACGAAGAAAAATAGAAAAGTGATGAAAGGACACTAGAACGAGAAGGAATCTCCTATGGGCCATACCCGGCCGTACTAAATGAAGAAGCTGAAAGCCCGATTACCGAAAAATAAATAGAATATGCCATTCTATTGATGAAAATATGTAAAGCAGCTGGACCCGACGGAATTGAATTAGAGCATATAAAAGGAAGCAGTTATTATTGTAATAACTACAGACCGATTAACCTGTCGTCAACAGGTTAGAAACTTTACACGAAAATTCTGGAAAAGCAACTGAGGAAAATTGTTGAGGAAAACCTGGAAGAGAAAGAGCAGCTTTTAGACCAACAGGAGCTCATACCCAAGACTATCTATTTACACATAAGTGCCCTCACTGGAAACTGGATAGCCAAAAATAAAGACCTATTCCTAGGCTTCTTAGACTCGAAAGCCGCATTTGATCCCTTAACAACACATTTGGGAGACTCAGCAGGTAAGAAACGTCCCCGAAAGATTAATACACACCATCAAAAGTACATACTCGTATGTAGATCCAGTTGGGTCCGTCAGGCTGGCAGGTAATAAATTAAGAGTCTTTAAGCTAAATAAAGGACTTAAACTCTTTTATTCATCATAATTCTGGACGAGATCGTCAAAAAGTATAAACGCCGGACAGGCAAAACAGTGGTCGGAATGAGAAGACTAAACCCCCTCTATCTACAGTATCTGCTCTACGCAGATGATATAATAATTATTGTGGCAAATAACCAAGTCAAATTACAACAATCACTAGATACGAGTATCTCGAATGAAGAGCTGAAAGCAAAAGGAATGATTATAAACGCCGATAAAAGCAAAGTAATGTGGCTATCGAAGGAAGATCGCCCTAATATCACCTTGACAATATCATACGACGGAAAGACCCTAGAAACGATTAACACCTTTGAATACCTTCGAGGAGTAATAAGTAGCGATGGAAGAATCGAACAGAAAGTACTAAACTGAAGTATAACGAGTATAACGAAACATTAGTCAACAAACGAGAAATCTCTGCGAAAACAAAACTAAAACTATACAATGTCCTAATAGTACATATCGCTCTATATGTAGTTGACTCTTTTCTGTTACTGGATAAACATCTCAGTCGATTTCAAGCTACTGAAATAAAATTTGTAAGAAGAATTACAAGAAAAACAAATAGAGAAAAAGGAACCACTAAGTGAGGAAGTAGGACAAAAGAAGTCCATGATACAGCAGATAGACGAAAGACAGCTGAAATCGTTCGGGCACATCCAACGCATGGGTAAGCCAAGAAAAACAAAACAAATACACGAGATGAGGGAGCATAGCAGGAGAGGTGAAACTAATCTTCAAAGGGAAGATGGACCTATACACTAATTCCAAAAATGAATGGACCGGCAGCATGGAGAAGTAGATTTCTACCTAAGTCAGCTCCTAACCGGACATGGCTGCTTTCGAGTGTATCTGAACCGATTCGCGTTCAATGAATCTCCCACCTGTTTAATTTGCGGAGAAGCCAGAGAATACGCGCGGCACGTATTTTTTCAGTGCCCACGTTTTGACATAGAGTACAGAGAACTAGAGGAAAGAATTAGAGAAACACCAACTGCAGAGAATATTGTAAACCTTATGATAGAATCGAGTACAATATGGGATGCGGTGAAACAGGTTACAGCAGTAATCATGAAGGAACTTTGGCGGTTGGAAAGAGCCAGGAAAAGCAACAGTGAAAACGAAGCCCAGACGACATCTTCCATGGAGCAAAGAACAGCAAACGCTGAATCCATTTTTGAAGCAGCAAACTGGGAAAGAAGGGTATAAATTGCAAACCAGCCCCGAGAAATAATACCTAGCGGTAGTCCCAGGGGGAGAGTGGTTGAACTGTGAAGGGTGTGGTTTAGTACGTATGCGTATTGCTGATATCGAGTATTCATTTTTGCGAATCGTGTATGCCAGTAGTCCCGGTACTGGTATCTTTAGAAGATTACGCATCCCTTGGCGCAACCAAAAAGAAAAATACACGAGATGAAATTAACCGGCAGAACACCTGAAGGAAGATTAAGATACGCATGGGAACAACGCATACAATTAGCAAGATCCAAAAGAGGTAAGACTCCCACAGAAATTAAAAGAGCAAGCACAAACAGATAGGAATCCAGGAACTGGATATCCCGAGGACAAACCCACGCTTAACAGCAATAGGGGAAGTTGAAGCAGAAGAACGTTATTTTAATATTTTTATTGAATTTGAAAATTTTCAATAATCAAAATGCATTTAAAAAAAAAACGACAAATGTACTAAGTACAGATTTTTTTTACAAAATTTAACATCAGGTTTTCAGTTCTCCTTGTAGATAGTGAAGAATGTGAAGATTCCTAATATTGTGATATGTTTGATGCAATGCTAGATACAAGTATAAACAAAATTTCCTTAGAATTAAAAGATAATGCCCACCCAAAATTTTGTAAACCTAGATAAATGCTATTTGCTAAGAAAGAGAGTGTAGAGAGGGACTCATTAGCAATATACGAGGGCAAGGTGAAAAGTTCTCAGCCTGACGCAGAGATGGCATTCCAAACAGCAAAAATTTATGTTTCCTGCCTGGGTGCAATTCTCATTAGTTCGTATGACAAGTTTCAACTTGTTCTCTTAAGTAGTTTCTTTACACGAATTTTTACAGTAGACGTCTTGAGTGTTTTTCGTTAAAATGGATAAACTTGAATATCGTGCGGTGATAAAATTCTTCATTTTGAATGGGTTAACCCCTAAGGAAATTCATCCAAAGTTGACAAATGTTTACGGGGACTCTGCTCCTTCCATGTCAACCGTTAAAAAGTGGGCAGCTGGATTTAAACGTGGTCGCACGTCCCTCGAAGATGACCCACGTGAAGGACGGCCAGAAACCGCAACCACACCCGAAACCATCGACACAGCTGAGGCTGTGTGTATATCGAAAGAAAGGGTGCAAAACATCTTGCACAAAAACTTAGGGATGCGAAAGCTCTGCGCAAAATGGGTGAAGCATTTGCTGAATGCCGATCAAAAGCAAATGCGCAAACGATTTTCGCGGCAATCTTTGGACCGATTCAATCCGACCGATTTTGTGCGGCGATTTGTCACCATGGATGAGACATGGGTCCACCACTACACGCCAGAAACGAAACAGCAGTCAAAGCAGTGGGTGGAAGCCGGTGGTTCAGCGCCAAAGAAAGCGAATTCGATCGCATCTGCCGGAAAGGTCATGGCCAGTGTGTTTTGGGATGCGAAATTAATTGATTACCTTGAGAAAGGCAGAACAATTACAGGCGAATATTACTCCAAGCTTCTTAACCAGCTGGATGCCAAAATTCACGAGAAGAGGCCTGGCTTGAAGAAGAAAAAATCATCTTTCACCAGGATAATGCACCTGTACACAAGTGTGCGTTGGCGATGAGAAAACTGCGGGATTTGGGGTACGAGTTGCTCTGCCATCCTCCCTATTCACCTGATTTGACACCCTCAGACTTCCATCTGTTCCCAAACTTGAAGAAATTTGTTTCTGGAAAGCGCTTCACATTCAATGCAGAAGTTGAGAGGGCCGTAGATGAATATTTTCACAGCCTTCCAGACACTCACTTCCGAGAAGGAATACTGATGTTGGAGAAACGCTGGACCAAGTGTTTTGAAGTCACGGGAGATTATGTAGAAAAATGAAATCATTTTTTAACTGAAAATCGCAGTATTTCATTGTCAGGCCGAGAAGTTTTCACCTTGCCCTCGTATTTTTTTTTTTTTTTTTGCCGAGAGGGTGAAAATTTTCTAAAGACACCATAAGGCCCGACCACACGTGCTTATGGTAGTGTGAGATTTTTACTCACTAAAACACCACTCTACAAGATTAGTACTACAACTAAGCCCACGCTTATCAAGCAGTTTTATTTTCGCTTACGAGACTTGTGATTTTTAGAAAAAGATGTTCGTGTGTAATTTAAATAGATTGTAGCGCTTTAGACAGGTTAAATTCCAGGTTAATTTCCTGCTGTTTTCACGACTGGCATATACTTTGACGCGAGGTCAAAAGGTTTTGTCCTTTGCAGACGACAAATTGAATTGTTCGCGTCAAGTAGTTGAATGACGGTACGGTTGCAATGGCCGTGAGCACGATCTATGTGTTTACAGGCAAAATTTGTTATCTCTTCGACAACGCTGGGAATTCCCAGGTCCCGATGAATATCTTCGTTACGTACGTACCACGGTGCGCTAACGATCGTTCTAAGAACTTTATTTTTAAAAGTTTGTAAGATGTTTCTATTGCTTTTCCTGGTACAACCCCATAGTTGTAGACCATACGTCTACACTGGCTTTAGCACTTGCTTATAGATAAGCAGTTTGTTATGTAGGCTCAACTTCGAATAGCCAGTACATTTGTCGGTATTTGTTTTCGAGCTCGTCGCGTTTCTTTTTTACGTGCGATTTCCATTTAAGCTTAACATCTAGAGTTATTCCTAGATATTTTGCTTCGTTCGCGTACGGTATTTGAGCCGAGTTTAAATAAACGAGTAATTTGTCCACTTTTTTGTAGGTAAAGTTGACGTGAGTAGATTTGCTTTCGTTCGGCACAATACGCCAAGAATTCATCCAAGCGTGGACTTTGTTAACAGCATGTTGCAGCATTTCAGTTGCTGCTTCAATTGTATCGCCCGTTGTCAATATCGCCGTATCGTCCGCAAAAGTGGTGACGACGCAGTTTCTTTCCTGCGGGATATCACGCGTGTTGAGTACATATAGAAGCGGGCCGAGGACACTTCCTTGTTGGACTCCGGCCGCAATCTCCTTGAACTCAGAGTAATCATTTCCGTGCTTAACACGAAAAAGTCTTTCGGTGAGGTACGATCGTAAAATTAGAAAGAGTTGCCATGGCAGTAGTCGTTGCAATTTATACTCCAAACCTTCGTGCCAAACGTTATCGAAAGCTTGTGAGACGTCAAGAAATACACCACAATAAATCTTTTTTTCTTCGAAAGTTTTCTCAATCACGTCAGTTATTTTGTGGATTTGGTCTATTGTAGAATGTTTGACTCTAAATCCAAACTGATGGTCAGGAATGAGACGTCTTTCATCGATTGCGAGTTGTAGTCGTTTGGAAAGTAGTTTTTCGAAAATTTTAGAGGTAATTGGCAATAGGGAAATTGTTTTGGGACCATTATAATCTCGGCGACTTTCCATTGTCTTTGAACGTGGAGCAATCTGATCGAAGCGTTAATCAAATATAGCAGTTTGATAAGAGCTTTAGTCAGCAATTCCTTGACCACCTGCGCCGTTATCAAGTCGTAGCCCGGTGCTTTGTAGTCTTTAGATTTTTAATCACTTCCCTCAGTTCAATTAATGCAACTTTTTGTACTTTAAAGTTGTCAGATGTCGTGACTGGGGAGTCGGGCGTTATCAAAGGGCCGTCGAATGGCTTAAACGTATCTTCTAAGTGCAAAGCAAAAAGTTGCGCCTTTTCTTTGTCGCTCTTGGCCCAAGTTCTATCATTTTTCCGAATTGGTGGTGCTTGCATTTGAGGTTTCCGGATGCCTTATAGCGCTTTCCAAAGTGAATAATTTGATTCTCTTTCAGCGGAGAGATTTTCAAGGTACGAGTAGGTCGCTATCTTATTGCTATTAAATTCCCAAATACTATCTCTAAGGCGATTGCATAGTCGGTTAAGTATCTTTTTATGCCTGGCCGGCTTACATAGTTTTAAGCTCAGTTTAAGTAGCTTTAAAATAAAAAAAATAAAAAAAAAAAAAAAAATGTATACTATATGTATATGTATATGTGAAGGTATACAATATATCTATGTATATGTACATATATATGTATATCGAAAAAAAAATTTGAGTGTTTAATCACGTACCTTAGAATAAGTAGTTTTTAGGTAGTTTGTAAATTTTATATATAGATAAAAAATACAGTTCATTTACTAAGTTTTTGCTTAAACATTTTTTCTTAGTTTCCCAATATTTGTATGTATAGATTTAATAAATATTTTAAGTTATGTCACGTCGAAAGACATATTTTAAGCATTAGATTTAGCTTAGAGCGCCCGCATAGGGCCATTAAGTTAGTATATAACATACTTAAGTTAGTTAAGCTAGTTTTAAGCGTTTTTTGTGTCCAGCTGTTAAGAGTCATGAATTCGAAAAATAAAAATGCATTAAAAACGAAAAAAAAAATCTTTTTATGCTGCGGTGCACGAGTGATTTGCCATTTCTTTCGTGCTTTTCTTTTCTCCCTCACCAGTTCAATGATTTCACTTGGATTCTTTTCGTTGCGGTTAATCTTATAGCTTCTAGAAGGAGTGTTTCTCCATGCCGCTCTTTGGATTGCTTCCACGAAAAGATCAACTTCGTCCTCCAGTTCACGAGGTATTTTAAGTGATGCATTTAGGGCGATATTTATTTCTCAATCATTTCTAAAGCCCTCCCAGTTTGTTCTGTTGCTAGTAAGTCTTGGAGGTCCTTCTTTCTTGATCAACGCTTCACCAAGTAATAAAATTACCGGAAAGTGGGCAGAAGAGAGATCAAAACTTTCTTCGACTGTAATAGATTTATCGTAAATATCTTTCGAAACGAACAAATCGATAAGATCGGGAATTTTTTCTGAGTCGGTTGGCCAATAGATGGGTTTTCCTGTCGAATAAAAACAACAACCGAATTCATTTGCCACTTCGTAGAGAATTTTTCCTTTAGAAGATGTACGTCTTGAACCCCAGAAGGAGTGCTTCGCGTTGAAATCTCCACCAATAACTAAATTTGTACCAAGGGCATTGAACACACGAAAGTAGTTGTGATAAACTACAAAACGAACGAAAAAGAAAAGTGATAGAGAAAAGGAAGCTCAGGAAACATGGCAAATTAATAGAACAAATGAAGCGAAAACTAAACTTAACAGATCCATTAAAGAACTTAAGGAATTATTAAAGAAACATAGAAACTCTTCCCCATGGAAAGCTACAAACAAAAAAAAAAAAATAAAAAATCAAAAAAACTACAGGCCACCATCCTCTCAATTAGGACTACAAATGGTAAGTGTGCGAGAATGGACCATAGACAAGCAAAAATCCTGGCGGAACATTTCAAAGAAACAACAACAGTAATGGAATTAACCAACCCATAAATGTGACAAACCGATACATAAATATAAAGAAAACTTTCTGTAAAGGAAATCAGAAGATACTTCAAAGATAAAATCAACCAAAACAAAAGCCCGTGAAACGACCTCATCACAAGTAAAATCCTAAAGGAACTCACGAAAAACGCAATGATATACTTACGAAATCTATTTAACATTTTAAAACATTTCCCAAAAGCCTTGAAAGTAGCTAAAGTAATTGCAATTCCCAAACCTGAAAAATAAGTTACACATCCTGCGAACTACAGACCGATCAGTGTACTACCAATTATATCAAAATTGTTTAAGAAACTATTTACTATTCGCCTACAACATATATTGGACGAAAATAATACAATACTCAGACATGAAGTCGGATTTAGACGTAAACATTCAAGTTAACAACAAATCTCAAAAGGCATTGTAGATGACAAACACTACTACTACTATTATTAACGAGCTACAAGTATATTAGCGAAGGCCACTTCTATGTGCACTATGAAGAAGAACACTCATCTCTTTTCAAGAGCCGTATTGTTTAAGTTGCTTAAAGACCAAACCCCTGATGTGCTTATGGTTAGCGAAACAAAGCTATACCAGAAGCACAAATTGGGGCACAGTAAATACAATATTGTCAGGAGAGACCGACCCAACTCCATACAAGGAGGAGGTGTAGCGATCTTCATACACAAACAACTGCAATTTAAGGTAGTGTACAGCGGTGAAGTGCGAAGGTTCCAGGTGCTGGAAGCGTGTTTCGTGTCCATCCCTCTCCATAGTGGAAAGAGGATGTACATGATAGCACTCTATGCACTTGAAGCTACTCAATCTACGTTATTTACTTCAGAGCTCGAGACACTTTTTAGCTGCCTAAGGCTGGAGTCGGAGGAGAATTATTTCCTCATGGCCGGAGATCTAAACGCCAAACATAGAGATTGGGGAAATAACACACCAAATCCTAGAGGGAACCTACTATTCAATTGGTGGGGTCGGCACAGTGTCGAGTATAAACTCGATTTGAAAGGTACAGATAGTCCGTCGTTTCCTAGAAGCGGCTCCTATCTGGATCTTATGCTGTTCGACGTACGGTTACAACTGAACGACATGGACCGACAAACTTTAAACTGCCTGCACACATTTGTGTATGACAGTGACCACTGCGGACTCAGTGCCGTACTAACTATTGCGGAGTTGGAGGAATTTGTCCAAATGTACTCCTACAATTATAGTAGGACGCGTTGGACTCACTTCTCCAGAGTTTTGACAACAGCACTCTCCTCAAATTCGCTCTACCCACTGTCCAATAGGAATCTGTCAAACGAGGAGATTGACTGGTACTCAAAACAAATGGACGAGACAATTAAAGGAGCTATGGGCAGTAACTCGTACCTCGGTATCAACATACTGACAATGCAGACGTATTCCGCAATGCAACAATTGACGCACTACACCAACATAAAAGTAGACTGCTGTCAAGACTAAAAACCTTGTACAGACAGTTTACTGACACACAAAACTCGTACATAGATTTCACCGAGTTCAATGACGATACAATGGCAAATAATTTCATCGAAGATGAAAGGGTACATCCCCCGTACATATCGAAGGTGGAGCTCCAAGCGATCTTCGACACATTGAGGAGGAAGAAACCTGTGGGAACTTTATCCAGTGCATTAAAAAACAGCTGTGATACAACCTAACTCCAAAATGGGTAAGGACACCTCCAATCCGGCAAATCTCCGGTCGATAAGGCTCCTTCCCAACATCAGCAAGGTATTCGAAAAAGCGATCAATAGAGCCCTGCTGAAGTAAGTGGACTGAGAACAATAATATAATTCCGGATAATCAATTCGGTTTTAAGGCGAGGCATGATACAACATATGCCGCGACTAAACTGGTATCGGATATCCAATGGTACAAAAGAAAGAACCAATGCATGGGTGCCTGCCTGATTGACTTGGAGAAGGCCTTCGACACCGTATGTTAAGAGAGACCCTTCTACAAGCTGAACAGGCTGAGCATAAGCAAACCACTGCTGTACATACTTTATAACTTGCTCACCAGTAGACAGTTCATTGCCAAAAATGGCAATGTGACTTCTGCTGGAACATTTCTAATTAAAAATGGTCTGCAACAAGGTGCGGTTAATTCACCGATCGTTTTCAACATTTACACAAGCGATCCCATAGGATCACTTCACCATGCCATAACGTACGCAGACGACTTGATTGCGTACAGATTAGCACCAACAATCGAGGTCATTGCACTGCTCTTGCAACATGACTTCGATAAGATTCAGCGATATTGCGATGACCATTCTTTTTAGGACGCCATTGTCTGGGGCCAATGGGGATACCAGAAAGAATTGGCGAAAGTTCTCAGTCGTGGGACGGCATGGACAGACACTTGCGTGTCGAAATGTAGTCAGATACCTGGGGCTCTGGTTAGATCAATATCTATATTTTAAAAAACATATAGATGCTGCTCTGGCCAGAGCCAAAGGTGCTTTTGCCCTTACAAAGAGACTTTTTTATAGCAAGCAACTCGATGCAAGGGTAAAGGTAATCTGCTACATGGCCCTCATTCGGCCCATGCTCGTATTTGGATGTCCCGTGTGGTTCAACGTGGGAGCAAGCTTATTGGAAAAGATTCGGCTGTTTGAGGGGGCTTGCCTTCGGGCCTGTCTTCATTTGTACAGAACACCAGAGTCTCAGTACCAATAAGGTCCTGTACAACAGGGCTAACCTAATAAGAGTGGATAATTTCGTTATCAAGCTGATTCGAAGGCACATTGCAAGAGCAATGAGCTCGACGAACAACCTGATCTACGCGGCTTATTACCCCAATTACGAGAATCACGAGAGAGTGCGCCTTAATGGCTTTGTCCCCCCGGAGGCGTTCCTCTACTCCTTCGTCGTTTCCCCATAATCCAGGGTAGCCTGTTTGATGTTCAAGGTTGGCTGTACATTGCCCATGGCCGTCTTACATAGTGTAGGTTTAGGTAGATTGTAGATAATAATAAAAAGAAAAAAAAAACAATTAAAATAAAAAATCCGCAGCACTTGGATGAAAAAAAAAAAAAACAGTACGTAGAAAATTACATAAAGTAGAATAAGATAGTTTAAGGTAGAATAAGGTAGCTTAAGATTTATTTTAAGGTAGCTTTGTAAGTTTTATATTTAACAACAATCATAACAAGTTCGTTTACTAAGTTTTTACACTTGATTCAAATTTTTTTCTTAGTAATAAACAATAAAAAAAAAAAAAAAAATAAAGAACTAAAGTAAGTTACGTCGTACTAGGACCCTTATTATATCTAATATACACAGAAGACATTCCAACTCCAATAAATAATAACACAATGACAGCCACTTTTGCAAACGACGCAGAAATACTCGTACTCGCATTGAAATCCAGTGGTAATACAGAAATTACCAATTACAGCGTTGATATGCAACCTATTGATATGCAATCTATTGAGAGAAATCAAATTTTTAAAGCATTTCAGACTCAGTTTATGCCAAATCTGTTTTGTCGCTAGACACGTTGTACTCTAGCATCCAGCTTTAATAATAATAACGATAACTTTTGAACAGTTTTATAGTAGTAGGCAGTAGCCCATTCTGCCAGCCCAATTTTGTAGTATATTTTCGATGATTTGGGGCTCTATTTCATCAAGGTTAGGTTAGGTTGAACAGGCTGTCAGCTATTAACGCAAACACACATAGACCAATGATAGGCCCGTTGTGATACTACATAGATCATGGAAAATTTCTCCTGTCTACTTAATCAAACCATTTGGAGCTTCTGATGCAGCGAACTAGTATTTGTAAGATCGAAGTTTTCCTTTATGGGATAGAGCTGGACATGCACAAAAGAAGTGGAGAATAGTATCCTCCTCCTTCTCGTCCATGCAGTCTCAGTCTAGAGAAATCATTCGAAAATACATCAAGCCTTTTAGCGTGCTGATGACACCAATTACAGCGCTAATATGCAATCTGTTGAGTGGATTTCAATTGAGGGAAATCAAATCCTTAAAGAGTTTCAGACCCAGCTATGCCAAATCTGTTTTGTCGCTAGACACGTTGTACCACTTGTCCACATAGAATTTGACCTCTTAATAGCATTCAGCTTTAATTTGAGTTTACATGTGGCGATCGGTATACTCAGTGAACTTTGGATGGTAGAATGGGTATTGTTGCTCCATATCTGACAAGTTCGTCTGCCTAACAATCCCCAGGAATATTGAACTGCTCCGCCATTTCTACAATACCTGGCCCGATACTATACAGTAAAATTGTGGTGGGTACCGGGTCATGTAGGCGTTGACGGCAATGAAACTGCAGATCTGCTAGCCAGAAAAGGTTCCTTTGAATTGTTCATTGGACCTAAACCCTTTTGCGGAATATCTGGTTCTGCATTCAAACTAACCTTAAACAATTAGGAACGCAACAAGTCCCAAGTCCTCAGACAAGCTAAAAGAGCTGTCCAACCCTTCAAAAAAGAGGCAGCTGATATCTTAAAATACAACAGCAATGACATAAGAAGGCTTGTGAGCTTCCTTATTGGTCACTGCCAATTACTATACCACCTAAATAAAATTAAAACTATGTGAGTGTGTAGCTCTGTGTAAAAGTAGGAGAAGCTTCTTTCTTAAGGAGATAATAACTCCATTAGACCTAAGTAACTCCTCCGCAGCTGTAATTATAGCTTTCGTAAGGAAAGTTGAAGTACTGCTGCCCTAAATAGTGGTCTCTGGCACAATAGATCTTTCTGGTCGCAGTGCCTACACGCCATTTGGGCGTGCCAACACTCCTGTTAAAAAAAAGACAAAGACAAAAATGTTGAGAGGTGTCAGATGAAATAAAGTGTCCATAGCTGCAGAAGGTGTCGTTCGCGGTGCTCGCTAATGCACAGACAAGCTGGCAGTTGGTCTTTGCTTAAATTCTTATAGTTTATGGCCTTATTCAAGGCAATCTACCAGACAACCGCCAATGGCTTTTTTGCAAGAGAAAAGTGCGGCAGTGGCTTTTTTTTACTATTTCTTCTATGTTGGATTTCAAGCTTCGTTTGCTATCCAAAATAAGACCGAGGTATTTTGCTTCGTTGGAGAAGAATTAGCGTTTATATTAAGGGATGCAGGATTAATGACTGGAATTTTATATTTCTTGGAGACTAGTTCAGTTTTGTGGGGATTTACACCTAAACCACACTGAGCTATTGATCCAGATAGCTTATTTAAAGCATTTTATAGCAGTTCTTTGAAGGTAATAAGGTGCTTTCTAGAGACTACTATAGTAACGCCGTCTACATAAGCCAACAACTCGCATCCCTCAGCCTCCAGGGTTGTCAATAGTTCGTTAATCACCAAATTCCGAAGAAGTGTGGTAGGGTGCCTCTTCTGAGAAAACTTCTAGTAAATGTCCCACCCAACTTTGAGTTGATGATCCGACTAGTAAGCAGTAAGTTGCGGAAAGCTAGCATTGTATACTCGTACTCCTTACGATACACGGAATACTCCATTTTGTTAAATAATGTATGTAATGCTGTTCGTACTGATGTACCCTTGCAGTATGTATGTTGAGCCGGTGTAGCCATGGTGTATTGGGTAGTGTATTCGCTTCTGACCCGAACTGTGCAGGTTCGAGCCCGGATGGGGAACAGCAACCACAGCCACCCGAGCATAAAGGAGAAACGAATAAAATCCAACTTTCTCCAACCACTACACCAAAAGGAGTTCTGCCTGGTGGTACAATGGACTTCGGTTAAGTCTGAGTGCTCCAGGATTTGGAAATTTCCTTTAAAAAAGAAAAAGAAAAAATGCATGCTGAGCTGCGAGCAGCAGTTGTGTGTCAATGTATCAATAAGTCATTCTAGTGTTTTTAGAAGGAATGATATATGCGTTTGAAGTCTTTTGGACTTGCATGTGAACATTTGCCAGCTTTGGGTATGAAAACCACATTAACTTCTCTCCATAGTTGCGGAATATGAACCAGATTAAGACAACTCTGTAGTATTAACATTAGTCCTGGCAGAATAATGTCTGATGTCATTTTTAATTCGGCAGCAGATTTGTATGGTTTGAAGCTAAGTATGTAGCTCTCAAAGTAGTTTGTCTTGTGTAATAAGACTTGGGGAAATGTTTTTTTTTTTTTTTTTTGTGCATTTGACTTGTTAGGGTGAATATTGTTACCAGCTAGGCAGTTACTAGGGAAATGTGTATCTACTAATACTCGTAAGTTTAACGTGTCTACACTGAAAGATGTCCAAGAACCATCTGTTTTTAGTTAACAGCTGGGTATTGATGGATTATTAGAGAGGATTTATCTTAGCCTAAATGCATCAGAAGATTCTTCTATTTAGCTAAGAGTCTCTAAGAATTACATTTAGCTTTCCTCAAGTCTTTTTTATATGTTTTTAGGGATTCTCTGTACGAGTCCCAGTCACCTGCATCTCTCGTGCTTTTGGTATTATTGAAAGGTTTCCTACAATTGTTTCTGAGTGGTCCAAAATCTGAAATCCACCAATGTGGCTTTTTCTTACCCCTAGGTCTAACCAGAGGACAAGAAGAGAACATCGCTTTATTGATGGTCAAGGTAAAGTCCTTAGCCATATAATCAAGCTCTAGAGTGTTGCAACGGAACCTTAGAGAATCAGAAGTAACCAATTACTTTAGAGTTTCCCTTTGTTTGAGCCAATTGGTTTTACAGATATTTCTGTACCCTATTGGGCTAGGAGGATCATCATCAAGACTTAATTTAAGGTATCGGTGATCAGAAAGAGAGTGTTCACGAGATACCCTGTAGTTCTTCATCATCTGATATAAATTGTTGGAGACAAAGTTAGTAGTAGTTGTAGGTTCGTTACCAATGTTGCATAAAATGTTGCATGCTCTTGCATGTAACAGATGTTGCTTAAATATCGATATCAAACAAAGTCGTGCATTGAATTGAGAGACCCACTTATTTAAGTTTCGCTATAACACAAAGTTTGATTAAAATCTCAGAATCAACATTTTTCACGAAACCAATACTATTTTAACTTTCTTCTATCCATTTAAATTCCGTTTTCCTGACTTTAATTAATGATGTTTCTGTTTTAGTTAAAACAAATCTCTTGCTTTTCAAATTATTTTAATTATAAAAAAGGTATGACATAATGCCCAAAGTTACCCTGCTAATAAAATTAGTAACAAAGAGTAAAATGTTAAAATAAGTTGTGCACAACATCAATATTTCATATAATTAGTTGATTTCGGTACTATCCGTAAATCACATCAATTCACAAAGTTAATTTAAAGAGGTAAATTATTTTGGTTCCATAAGGGTGGTTGAAGTGGTGAAGTAAAATACTAGTACCACAACCATCATGGTTATTTATAATTTAACCCAACGTTGTGGTCTTTAAATTAATATCCTGCCAACATAAATGGCATAATTGAATTTTGGGGGTTTTCTAGGAACTGCCTGTGCGTAGACTTAACTCAATTAAAGTTCTATCAGGTGAAACCGTTTGTTGTTGAATTCGAAGTTAAAGTGGAGCTCAAATGAAGGAATCTGATGAAATGAACAGAACGCACTCTTGTCCCCTTTGCCCTGGCGTTCTGTTAAGGTTTGAATGAATTTTATGTATTTAATTATGTGTAATTAGCGCTGTAGGGCTTTTATATTTAATACCTACACTGTGATTATTTTTTTTTAATTCACCTCATTTTATTGTTACTAGATAGCCAGTCGAAAATACATCTTTTGCATGGAGGCATTTGTTCGTAAACTTAGTTCTTTAGTCGGGGTGGATGGTGATGTCTTCTCTGATAGGCTTAATCTAAGCCTATTTTTCCTTCTCCAAATTTGTGTAGCGTGTTCCAAGCGGAAATAATGGCAATTAAAGAAGTCTTATCTTGGGTAAAGAAAATCGTAATATCAACCGATTGTCTCCAATAGAGATGATGGAGCAGTTCAATATTCACCTATGTTAGATACCGGCGCACAGGGACATTCCAGGGAAATGTTAGGGCGACGAACTTGCCACATGTGGAACAACAATACCCATTCTGCTCAGCCCTCTCCCAAAGACGGAAATTCTACTTAGGAGCCTTCGGCTTCAACGACTTAAACGATCTGAGTAAGGCATCTATTAGGAAACTCCTATACTTCATCAGAGGTTCCAAATGGTTCAAAGAGTAGGCAACCGTTTCCCCAAAATCAATGTGGCATCACAATTGACCTATTATTGGCCTAAGTGTGTTGGCTTTCAGCTGGCACCTAACCTAACCCTTTGGTCTAATCATTATACGCAAAAAAAGATTTGTTTTCAAAAAAAAAATCCAAACAAACAAGAGAGATAAAATCCAAAGAAAGAGAGAGAAATTTTATACTTTCCCAAGAAAATTGTGCTCAAAACGCCATCTTGGAAAATGGCGGTCAAAATTCAAAAGAATTGAAAAATAAATTCAATTACCTATCCAATGGTATGGAACACTGTTAAACTTCATTTCTATGCGCCAGATGATTTTAAAATCATTCCATAAAATTCCTCGAATTTTTACTAGTAATACTCGTAAGGTCAAATATTGGTTTCCTGAAAATTTTCTCCAAGGTCTGAAGAATCTGAAATGTTATTGTATATTGATGACATCATTATACTTGTAGGTGGCAAAAGTAGAGAAAATGTAAGGAGAAGCTTTTATGGGACTGGGAAGATTCCAGACCTATAATGTGAAGGTTAAGCTTGAAAAATGCACATTTTTCAGTCGTCAGTGGAGTATCTTGGCCATGAAATAACAGCCGAAGGCATTCGTCCAAAGCAAGAAAAGATGAAGGCCATTTTAAATGCACCCGCACCTATAGATCTAACGTCCCATAGAGCCTATATTGGGCTTTTAAATTTTTATAATAAGTTTAATCCAAACTTATCCGCCCGTACTTCTCCAAGGTCATTGAATACATTGCAGAGGGTTGGCCAAATTCGTTCAACGATAAAGTTTTTCAAAAATTGTAGAACAAAAGAGTTTCGCTCTCTTTTGCTGACGGATATTTGTTCGTAGGTAATAGAGTAGTTATTCCTTGTTGTTTTAAGGAATATGTGCTTAATTGCCTACATGAGGGACATATCGCCATCGTACGAATGAAAAGCGTAGCGAGGGGTGCCGTATGGTGGTTGAACATTGACCGAGATATACAAAATTTAGAACGCAGTTGTTTGGTTTGTCAGCGGTTGGAAAAAAAAGTGGGGTTATTGGTCTTTCAAATTGTCCACAAACGTCGTTCCGTTTTGAAAGGTTGCATATCGATTTTTTTTATTTCCACGGGATGACATTTTTAATTATGTTTGATACCTTTTCAAAATGGATTGAGGTCATTTCAATGAAGAAAACTAATGTCTCTGAAGTTATTTATGCTTTTTGGCTATGTTTTCGACATTTGGTCTCCCTAAAGAAGTTGTGACAGATAACGGTCACCTTTTGGGTCGAAAGAGATTTTTAAGTTTTGCTTAGCCAACGATATCAAATTAACAAAGACACCGCCATATCATCCTGAATCCAATGGCAGCGCTTAACGCAATGTCCAGACTGTTAAGTCAGCATTGAAAAAGTTCTTATTGGATTCCAGAACTAAATCATTGCCTATCCAGACCTTGTTGGACAATTTTTTGTTTCAGTATAGGAACTCACCAACAACCTGTGATAATTTGACGCCATTTTCAAAAGTTTTTAATTATTCACCGAGAACCAAAATAGACTTCTTAAAGCCTACCAAGAGCGAATCAGTACCAATAATTCCAAAAACTAAAAGGATGATGAAACAACATTTTTTTCCAAAAATATTTTTTCGTTTAAGACGAATGATTCTGTTTGCTATCGAGTAATAAATAATAATACGGTTAGGTGGAAGGCTGCCAAAATCTTTAAAAAAATATCGAAATCTATTTACATTGTAAAAATCGGGAGAGATTTTCGTAAAGCTCACGGTCAGCAAGAGCTATCAGATGGCGTACCACTTTTTTGCCAGAAAATACATGCAATGGCATTTACTTCACTTTTTAACTGGTTCTTAAGAATTTACTATTTCTCAGATACAACTCAATCGATTTTATTCGAAACCAGTATTTAAACAATATTTGTTATAAGCAATGTAATGGCATACCAAGTTTTTAAAAATTGTTTTTAAAATTTATTCTTTTCGATTTTTAACGGAAGTATGTGCGACCCAGTAAAAGGCGAAAGATTTATTCGACACTGAAGAGAAGCATTCATGTACCCTCGAGATATCCTAAGTTTAATAAAAATAAGAAACAGCCACAGAAGGTTTTGGCAGAGGAACAGACTTGATTACGATTTCCACCAAATGAATGTTCTTACTCGCTTGATACATTTTCGTATATTGGAGTTCAGAAACTGTACTTGGAACAATAAACTAAGGTCACTCGATACGAATACTAGTCCCTTTGGAAAGTAACTAAAATACAAAGAAAGAAAACTACGATCCGTCCTAATTTTGTAACAAATGGTTCATTGGAAGTATTCAATGAAGGTAAGGCGGAACTGTTAGCAGTTACTTTCCTTAAAAACCATACGACTACAAGTAGCGCATCATCCCCTCCTGAATGCGACGTGGAGAACGAGATATCCTTCTTCAATAATTCACTCAACCACTTGCCCTCTAACGAATTCATATCTGTGAAAGATATTAAATTCATAGTTTCCGATCTTAAAAGCCGTAAGTCCCCAGGTCTGGATAACATATTGTAATATGCGAGCTACGGCTCGAGTAGATAAAACAATATTCTGTGAAATTTATTTCTTTATTTTCTAGCCTATAGAACAATTCAGGTTCACACTATATTATTCTTCGCAATTCTTTTCTTACAAGGTCTCTGTCCTCTCAAATCACTTTATCTCCTTTCGATTACTTAATTCACAAATCCAAACTAATTACTTCTTCTTGTTAAATCTCAACTTTCAATTTATCACAAAATTACAACTTTGCCCATTATCACTTTTCTAATCTCTTCGCCACAGTTTAGAAACTACTGCTTCTTTCTCAATCGCCATCTGTCCTTATATAGCAGAAGTTTCTGATAGCCAGAAACTTCTAGCAAATTCTTCGACCACTGGAACAAGAGAAATTCTGATGTAATAATTCTTGCAGTTATAATTCCCTTTTATCCCTGATATTATCCGTCTCTTTCGTTGACATGAGCTGTGGAGACTTCATCCCAGACACGAACCTCGAATGAAAGGACAGTTCGAACCAAAATTCTGCCAGAATGAAAAGTCACTTCGGAATTTGTTGCGTCATACTTTTAGGGAGCGTAGTTATTATTATGCTACAATATCAAACATTTTCCAACTAGTGTTTTGATTTACTTAACATTTATAATCAATGCCTGTTTAAAATTGCAATACTTCCCTACGACATGGAAGAAAGCTAAGATAGTCATTCTCTTAAAACATGGGAAGGACCCATCTAATCCTGCTAGTTATAGACCTATTAGTCTTTTAAATGGTTGCAGCAAAATCGAAAAAGAATTTGACTCAGTGTGGCACAACGGGTTGATATTGAAACTGATTAAACTAAACATCCCAAAGTATCTAGTCAAAATCATAAAAAGTTTTCCGTTCAATCGTGCTTTCACTGTATCCCTCAATGGATGTTTTTCCTCAACAAGACCTGTCCCAGCTGGAGTTTCACAAGGCTCAGTCCTTGCCCCTGTCCTCTTCAATCTGTTTCTTACTGGTCTACCCAGCGTACCCAACTGTGATATTGCACTCTATGCAGATGATCTTGCTATATATTCCTCACACGAGCTTGGTCCAGTGATAGAATATACCCTTCAAATAGGAATCCAAAGATTTTTTGAATATTACAAGAATTGGAAAATTAAAATAAATATTGACAAGTGTAAGGCTATTTTCTTTACTAGAAGAAGGCTTAGTTACTTCCTACCCACTGGAACTCTTTACCTAGACAACACTGTGATACCATGGGATGATTCTGTTAAGTACCTCGGGGTGTACTTGGACAAGAAATTGACTTTCGATAATCACATAGCTCAGACTTTACATAAGGTTAACGTTTTTATAAAAATCCTATATCCCCTAATCAATCGCAAATCACTCCTAAATAAACAGAACAAAACAATAATTTATAAGGTTGTTTTTCAAGCATTAATGACATATGGCTCTCCAGTTTGGGGCAACTGCGCGAAAACTCATATCAAAAGACTCTAAATTGCACAGATTAAAATCCTTAAAATAATGTTTAACTTACCGCGAGACTTCTCAACTATTATTCTGCACGAAAGAGCAGGCGTTATCCAGATTGGAAGAAGGATTGAAATTCTCAATGAGTAATTCATGTCCAGATGTATAAACGTTGACAATCAACTTATAAGTGATTTACAGCTTTTGTAAAGTATGTATATACATATATATATATATATATTTATCTATTGTTAATTGTTTATTATTTATTTATTATTCATTCTGTACTTATGATATAAGTTAACACGGCACAGCACATTCCAGCAAGTTCACGGGTTCACCGCATGCCACCTGTCTGCACTGCATTTTATCTACATCAGCATTTTCCCATCACACGCCGGACTGCGGTTATGCTGACACCGTGCACGCGCATCCGCCGAATAGCTGACGCAGCACATATGGAAGACATCGGGGAAACTCTAGCTGTACTGCGGATTCATTCTGAAGTTGGACTTGAATTCGTGCGGGTGAAAATAATCTATCTTTTGTAATCGAGAATAAATAATAAGAAATTGTTAAATTAAACTGCGTTTCTTTTTATGTAAGTCGAACGGTTGGGCCAACCTCGGGGTTGGCGTTCGCGTTTTTTTTAAGTGTCCGCGTTGCGGCCGCTTTAACTTATATTATTTATTATTTATTATTTATTATTTATTATTTATTATTTATTATTTATTATTTATTATTTATTATTTATTATTTATTATTTATTATTTATTATTTATTATTTATTATTTATTATTTATTATTTATTATTTATTATTTATTATTTATTATTTATTATTTATTATTTATTATTTATTATTTATTATTTATTATTTATTATTTATTATTTATTATTTATTATTTATTATTTATTATTTATTATTTATTATTTATTATTTATTATTTATTATTTATTATTTATTATTTATTATTTATTATTTATTATTTATTATTTATTATTTATTATTTATTATTTATTATTTATTATTTATTATTTATTATTTATTATTTATTATTTATTATTTATTATTTATTATTTATTATTTATTATTATTTATTATTATTTTATTTACTTTTTTACTAATATGTATTAGCATTTAATTTTTTTAAAATTGTATTCTCAGTAGTAAGGTTTTAGTAACCATATCTCTGTGCAAACCTGAATAAATTAAGTCAATGCTGTCAAAAAATTAAACTATGAAAGAAAGACCCAGATCTATCTATCTATGTGCGGCCCAGTCGTGCAATTTGTTTTATTAATGCAAATCTTTGATATGTTTCTTTATGACAATGTTCTAATTAAAATTGGCGAAGACAACGTATTCCCATATATCTACAACATCTTCCAAGATAGAAGCCAAAATATAACAACAAATGCACGAAATTGCACATTGAAAAGCTACGAGTATATCATGTACTTTGTAGCATCCTGCATTTCGATACTTAAAAATTCATCTCCGCAAGGTTCTGCTCTGCGGAAAAATGCAAAATATGTTATTTGCAATAACTTGTACATTCTAAATTATAAATTTGACTAAGAAAAATGCTTCAATTAAGTCTTCGTCCAGGTAATCAGAGCTGTCTAGCAAGGGCACACATTGGAAAGTTGTATTTAGGTATAATACTTTACAGAATTAATTGAAAATATATAAAGGGTGGTTAAGTTTTAAGGGCCGATGTTGATTTTGAATAAAACACAAATTATTTAGGAAATTACTATCATTTCTTTTTATTATGATAATATTGGTATGGTTCAATTATGTATGGAACAAAATATCAGCCAAATGGCCGCCGCGACACACCTCCATCCGATGGTCCAAATTTTCGATGACGCTGAGGCATAATTGAGGTTCTACGCCGTTAATGTGCCGAATTATCTCATCCTTTAGCTTTTGAATTGTTGCTGGCTTATCGACGTACACCTTTTCTTTCAAATAACCCCAAAGAAAGAAGTCCAACGGTGTCAAATCACATGATCTTGGCGGCCAATTGACATCGCCACCACGTGAGATAACACGGCCATTGAATTTGTCGCGCAAAAGAGCCATTGTTTCGTTAGCTGTGTGGCAAGTGGCACAATCCTGTCATCCTTCCAATTCGGGCCATAAAAAGTTCGTTATCATCTCACGATAGCGACCACCATTCACAGTAACTGCCTGACCGGCCTCATTTTGGAAAAAATACGGCGCGATGATGCCGCCAGCCCATAAACCGCACCAAACAGTCACTCTTTGTGGGTGCATTGGTTTTTCGACAATCACTCTTGGATTATCATTCGCCCAAATGCGGCAATTCTGCTTATTGACGAATCCACTGAGGTGAAAATGTGCCTCATCACTGAAGATGATTTTCTTCGATATGCATTTTGATTTGAACGCCCACTTTCATAATAAGCCTGAATAACTTTAACGCGTTGCTCGATTGTGTATCTTTCCATGGTTCAAATTGAGTTAGTCTGAAATTGAGAAATGTCAAATGAAATGCAGAAAAAAACTTGACGTTTAGGTGTGGTTGACATTCAACATCGGCCCTTAAAATTTAACCACCCTTTATATGTGTACTCAGATGGCTGGATTTTGGTATACATTTTCCTCTAATAGTCCTAAATCATCTTTAAAAAGACCTCTAAAATCCGATTGCCACATCGATAGATATACTACTAAAAGATGTTAACAATTTTCGTTCGCATTTTAAGCACATATATTTGCTAAGAAAAAAGGTGTGTTAATTTTATGTGGTTCAGTTTATTAGGATGGTTTTTCATTTTCTGCTTTAGGATTTTAATTTTGTAAATTTAGATCAATAAAAGTTAAATTGAATTAGTACAGTTTACTCGTACAATATTGGCGACGAGGAAGAAAGAAACAATATAAAACAAAATGATGATTAAATGACTGGAGTCGCAAACATCAAAAGTGGAATAACGTCATCACCAGTTTTTAGGAGATGAGATCAATTCCACCCCTCAATGTCCTGGAATGATTATAAGGAGAGGATGGACTTATACTTAGAGGGGTAGCAGAAACCCATATTCGATCATTGCTGACCAAAGTATTTAACTCTCTAAGAAACCCTTGAAAGTCTAGATGGGCATTTCCAAATCTGCAATTTCAACGCGCATTGGCTCACAGCATTCCTACCCTTCAAAATTTCACATCAGTTCACCCTTATGCCCTACTTCGGTCGTACTGTCAAATATAGGGATTCGATTATAAGAACGACAGGAATGTGGAATGATCTCTGTGTTTCCCCGTCACAACAACCTTCAAACAATTAAAACCAACATGCACACGCATCTCCTCTGTTCCTCTTCCTCCTTTTTCTAAACGCCGCGCCGGGTGCTCTGAAACAATATAAGGATATTCATATCCTCCTCGACGTACGCGGCAGCAGTTGTGTTTCCGTTCACACGTCAAATGTTTCTTTAAGAATAAAAACTGCAAACTTCTGTCAACTAAAAGGCCATTTCAACAGAGATTGCTATAAGAAAAGGGCAGCAAGTAGGCAAGGAGACCAGACGCACTAGGTTCACGTTGTTCAGGAGCCAAGTATTGTAGAAGAGGAACCTAATTAATTCGTGTTACGAGATTAACAGTACCACTCTAACTCAGCAAAAGTAATTATAAAGTTGGTTGTGAATAAAACAAGAGTTTGAAGTGAATTCGGGAGCATCTCGTATAGTCATCTCAGGATAAGACATGGAACAAAATCAAAGAGACAGGCCAACAACTACATATGTACATACTTTATCACTTATTCTGCAAACACAGTCTGAAGAAAAACTGAAGGTGGTGGGGTGTTGGTGTTGAACATAATCTACCGATTATTGCTGTTGCAGGTGGCGGAAGGAGTTTGTTGGGACGTGATTGGTTCAGTCCACTGGGTATATCATTTATCCAGGGAGTGCACTTAATAGAAACGAGTAGGAATTGGGAAGACATACAGAAAAAATATGCAGTGGTATTTAAGAAGAATTTAGGCGATTTTGTCGGACGACCGATTAACGATTATGTAGGTGCTGCCAGGAGAAACACCTATCTTCTTAAAACATCGTCAGGTTCCCTTTGCTTTAAGGAAACAGGCTGAGGATGAAATCAGTAAGTTGGTGCAGTAACAAATTCTTGAACCAGTAGAATTTCCACGTTGGATAACACCTATTGTTCCTGTCTTTAAGAAGAATGGCTCAATGAGAATTTGTGGTGACTATCGTAGTACAGTCAATTCAGTCATAAAAACTAGCACATACCCTTTGCCGTTGTACTCAAAGGTGATGGCCGCTATATCATCCGCAAGAGTATTCACGAAATTAGACCTTTAATAGGCCTACCAACAATTATATGTAACATGAAGCTTTAGCTGAATTACTCACTTTAAACACTCCTTTCTATTTATTGCAGTCCTTGATTATCTGCTTGAAGGAAAAGTGACGGACTCTAAAGTGTATCAGTTATTCTTTGCTGAGGACGGAGCTATCAGAAGTGAACATCAAATGAGCACTTGATGTATGGGTGGATGTTTTGGAGGGAAATGGCTACCGTATTAGTTCAAAACAGACAGAGAATCTGTGCTGCCCATTCTCTGATCCACACCGGCCTATTCCAGACATTTACTTGAATGGAAAACTGCTTCCCAAGTGCGAAAAGTACAAATATCTGGGATCTATGATCAATAGCGAAGCAACTTCTGATGATGACATCAATCATATCGTAAGTGTAGGGTGGATGGAGTGGCGAGAAAACTCCGCTATATTTTGTAAAAAATGCCCCCTAAGGTGAAAAGAAGGCTATGCACCGCAGTTGTACGTCCGGCGCTCACATACGATTCACAATGCTGGACAATGTACAAAAAGTATGAGGGCAAATTGACGGCAGCTGAGATGAAGATGCTTCGCATTACAGCAGGAGTAACAAAGCTTGATAGAATAAGTTCAAAGATTCGAGGAAGCCTTCATGTAAAAGAACCCATTACAAGCAAGATAGAGCACGACCGGCTCAGTTGGTATTGTCATGTTCAAAGGAGAGATCCTTCGAACTCCGTCAAAAAGGCAATATCAATCAACGTTCCTACACAAAAAAGGCAGACCAAAAAACAACTGGATCACACAAATGCAAAAACAGCAGCGTTTTGGCCTCAGTGACAAAGTGATCCGAAGCCGGGAAGGCTGCCGGTACTTCCTGAGGTCAAACCGTCAAACCCCACAGGGGGACCGGTAGGGATGCAGTGAAATGGGAGGGCTGTGATCTTTCTACTCCGGATCATAACCTCACCGTAAGGAAAAGAAGAAGACACACTTTAAACACTCATAAGGATTTATATGAAGTAAGTAAGGCTTTTTTTCGGCATATCAGCAGCTCCCGGAATTTTCCAAAGATTTATGAACAATTTGCCCTGTCGAATACCCGGAGTTTTTTTTTATAATTCGCGCCCCAAAAGGAATATGAATACCTTTATACTGTTTCAGGGCACGGGCTTTTAGGAAAAAGGGGAAGAGGAACAGAGGAGAAGCCTGTGCACGTTGGCTTTAAATGTATGAAGATTGTAGTGATGGGGAAATACAGAGCTTGGTAGATCATTCCACATTCGTGTCGTTCGGCTTATAAACGAATCCCTATATTCGACAGTACGACCGAAGTTAGGCCTTAGGATGAACTGATGTGCATTCGAAGCATGTCGCGTATTGCGGGTGAAACTTTGAAGGGGAGGAATACAACTGGCTATTTCGCTGGAGCATTTTTTGTGGAAAAAACGATGAAACAAGTGAATGTATAGCATTCACAATGTCTCTATCAATTATAAATATTAACGCGCGATTTTGGACCCTATCAAGAATGTGCAGAACGGTCTTGGGTGCACCAGACAAGATATGGGCGTTATATTCCAGCTTAGGGCAGATGAATGCCTTATAAATTGAGCCCAGATCAGACGGGGTAAAATATGTCTTGCACCGTTTAAGGAATCCTAGACATTTTGCAGCATTTTTGGGGACCTTGAATAAGCGATCGTTTCATCGAAGATGGTTATTAATATATATATACATACCAAGAATGGCAAGTCTTTCGATTTCAATGCAAGTATCATCCATGGATAATGGTTAAGGGTTTTGGCTTCGCTTGAGAGACAGAAGACAGCATTGAATTTTGGAAGCATTAAATTCCAGTCTGTTGGTTGAACTCCATTGCTTAACGATATTATTGTTTCAGGGCAAGATGAGATGTAGCATAATAGAAACCTAGAGAAAGTTTCACATATCTGGCCCATCCCCGAAAGCAAGCAAATGCTTCAGTCTTTTTAGAGATGTTAAACTTCTACAATAAGTTTTTACCCACCAAAGCCACCAAAGCTGAAAAATTTCATTGAATGTTAGACAAAAATGTCAATTGGATTGAACATACTAATTTGTCAGTTGAAAAGTTTGCTAAGACTTACCAATACGATAGACCAGGAACCCTAAATGATTAAGATAAAAATGGGTAACCGTTGTAGTGTTAACCCTTTTCTGCTCCCCATCTATGTGCAGAGCCATCTGGATCCATAGACAAAACTATTATCAAGGCTGACTAAGACTTTCGGTATGAAGACCACGTAGACCTTTGGGAACTGGGGGTATACCCAAAGATTAGACAGCTCCTGAAGATTAAGTTGAGCCAGGGCAATATATCAAAGCCCTCTGGCAAATCCACTGGAAAAATTATATCGAGTCCTGGTGATTTGTAAACATGAAAACTATGCACTCCGAAAGTAGTCTTCGATGGGTGACAGTATCGTCTGGCACCGATATTTCTACTCTTCTATGGTTTGCTACAGAGTTTTACTATCCGGAAAATGGGTACCTATGAGTAGCTCCAAAGTCTCTTCGCTAGACATGGTCCAGTTTCCGCCTGGTTTTTTTTTTTTTTTTTTTTTTATGAAGCTAGGTATACTATATATGAAGATTGGGATGAGATTTTCCTTATCCGCGAAGAGTTGCTCGTCTTTTCTATATTTTCACAGAAAACATGCCATGCATTTTTCCTATCTCTAACTCATATTTCCTCATATTGTTCTTATATGAGACCAATGTTCAGGGTCCCTTGAACATTTTGCTTTGTTGAAAAGCTTTCTGCCGTCACGCATAAGCGTGAAGGCTAATTGTGTAGCCTTCACTGCTTTATTCATTATGTCGGATCACTGGGTCATGGAGGAATCCATATCCTAGCTCTAGGTAAACTTGGATTTCCTCCTTCCGCATGGCCTTGAGTTTGACACCGGGCCACAATGCACCAACTTTTGTAATGGCATTGAAGGACCTGGATACCGGTACGGCTTTCTTGGCTTTCTTCGGAGATTTTGAAGGATCATCCTGCGACCTGGGTCTCTTCAAGACCGGATCCCTTACTGTATCAGCTCTGGTAGAAGGCCTTCCCGTATCGGGCTGACTACTTTCTTTGTTATTATTGGCCTTTAGCGGATGGCCAATCACTTTTGACTACTGTCTTACTTCTATCAGGTTGGACCTTCTTGCTCTTATTAGGTTGTACTCCCGTAACGGGTTGTCTTTCCTTTTTTTTTTCGAACAGTGCCTTTACCCAGCTTCTCCTTTTTTCAGGAAACGATCTAGAATGAATTTGGAGGACCTACATTTTTAAATTATTATTTGGCACTGGGGGTGTGTTGTTCACTGTTTTTGAAATTGTTTATGCTTTGGTCCTACGAGTAAGCTGGTAAGAGAAATGTCCATCACAGCATATCCGGTTTTACCAAGATAAGGCACTAATACGACAAGCCTTATCAGGCATTTGAAGAGGAAATGGTAAAATATCTCAAATACTCAAGAGTTATACGATGGATAACTACATGGATAGCCTTCGAAAATTGACGCTTCATATCAACATTTCTTTCAATGTCTACACAGAAGGGATATATTCTTTGAGATAGTTACGAGTATGCCGTAGTACCACCAACTTGCCAGAAAAAAATTGTTAAGTTACTACATGGTAACCACCCCGATATGACTCTCATGAAGGCTTTAGCACGAAGTTACGTCTGGTGGCCTAATTCAAACAACAGATCGAACCAGCGTAAGGGTATTCGAGCAGAGCCAGAGGAATTGCCCAAATCCTCCCATTGTGCCACAACAGTTCATTAAACCTGAAGCAAATTCCTCTTCAGAATTTCATATTGCTTTTGCGAAGGGCCATTTTTTTTTGATAGTGGTGGACTCCATGTCCGAATGGCTCGAATTTAAAATCGTATCTAATCAATCGTCGACGGAAGTGGTGAGAAAATTGCGGGGAATATTTGCTATTCACGGTATTCCAAAGCGTATTATATCGGACAATAGGACCACTTTTGTTTCGAAGGAATTAAGAAATTGCAACAAAAGCAATTGAATAAAGTCTCGCGCGATTGCCTCTTACCACCATCTATCCAGTAAAGGCCGAGAGAATGGTAGGATACACAAATGATTAGCTTTGTTAGCAAAAGGATATACTTACTTACTTAGGTGGCGCTACAGTTCGGGGTGAACTTGGGCCTTAAGCAATAAACCTCTCCAGTTAGCCCGGTCCTTAGCTATCTGCCTCCAGTAGCGCACACCAAGTCGGTTGAGGTCACCTTCTACTTGTGCACGCCACCTAAGGCGAGCTCTTCCACTACTGCGTTGTCCCTCCGGGTTCGATTCGAAGACTCTGCGGGCCGAAGCATTAGTGTTCATTCGCCCTACAAATCTTGGCCATCTTAGGCGACTGATGCGCAGTTTTTTGACTAGGTCAATGTCGCTATACAGCTCTTATATTTCGTCGTTGAATATTCTCCTTCAAAGCCCGCCTTACCTACTCAGTTGCCGTCTCAGCCCAAAGAAACAGCGGTTGGCAAGAGTTATTCTTTGTTTGATTTCTGCTGAGGTGTCATTGTCAGAATTTATTTGACAAGAAGGAAATATGCCGCTTAAATTACAAAGGTGCCTTTGTGTTGTTTAAACACACTACACCGCATACTTCAACTGGAAGAACTTCAGTTGAGTTATTAATAGGACGAAAATTAAGAACAGCCTTAGATAAATTGCACCCTGATAACATAAACGACAGCAATATATATAAACTGTAGATCCGGGCAAAAAGTAAATTGTTTCAATATTAGAGATTTAGCGTTTATCAAGCTTATCAAGCTTAACGACACCACTAAGTACGAATGCCATGTGCGAGCAACCATCGCGATTTGGATACTCACAGCGATCTAAAAAGGAAGGATTGTTGTATTGGGTTGTGCAATATGTTCTGCGGTTTTTCCTTGCGGATGGTGTTTCTCACTTCAGAAAATTTTTGAGTATAGAGAGTGTCATTCCTTATATTGTTGCAACAACTTGTTTTGATCGGACGTTGTTTTAGTGCTCAGTATTTGTATTTTAAATTAGATTTTTTTTTTTTTTTTTTTAAAAAAAGGTTTCGAAGCAACAGAAATGCAACAGGAGATTTGAAACTTGTACAGAGATCCGGCTATAAGCGCTGACAAATGTCAGCTTTGGTTGGCACGTTTTCGTTGTGGAAATACAGACCTTGCTAATGCTGTCACCACAGACGATGATCAAATCTTGGCTACAATTGGGGTTGACAGGTATTTGATGACAAGGGAAATCACTCCGGGGTTTAATATCGCCCATACAACCGTTTTGCAGAGACTGAAAAAGCTGTCGAAAAGCATTGATGTTTGGGTTCCTCACGAACTCAGTGAAAGATACAATTTGGGTAATAATGGTCTGTGAGTCTACGTTGAGATGGAACTCGCTTCAGGGTTTCCTAATAGAGTGGTTACTGGAGATGAAAAATGGGCAGTTTACAACAATATACGGCATAAGAGGTCATGGTACGCTCCTAATGAGTCATCACACTCGGTCGGTAAATAAGATTTGCAACCCAATAAGGAAATGATGAGTGTTTGGTTTAGCAAGGTGTCCCGTACTTCGAGTTGATTCCACGCAGTCAGACCATAAATGCCATTAAATATTGCTCTCAGCTCGATAATTTTAAGCAGGCAGTGGAATGAAATGGTCAGAGTTCGTGAACTGGAAAGGCGTTGTTTTCCACCACACACAGCTTTTGTGACAAAACAAAAACTTGAATTCATTTGACGGGGCAGTTATGCAACCCGCATAGTGTAACTGAGTGTTTCACTTTAACCCTAAAAAACCGCAGAACTTATTGAACAACCAATTAGAAAGCACACATTAGTCACCGAGCAGCGGGAACAATTGGTTTGTCTGACGCTGTCACTCCGCTGTCAAGCATTGAATTGGTTTTTTTCATCCTAACCTGCCATGCACCGACAAGCGCTTTTATTTTACTCTTCTAAATTTAGATTAATAAAAGATAAAATGAATTAACACAGTTAATTTCATTGCTAACCAACCATTAGTGCGGCGCACAGAACGAGTGGCTGCGAGAAGCTAAGCCAGGCCCTGTTTTGGGCTGTTTTTTTTTTCATATAATTTGCGTGCCAAAGAGGATATGAATACTCTTATGCTATGACATTACAGGACACGGGCGTTGTGAAGAAGAGAGAGAAAGAGAGAACGAAGGATTTAGTGTAGTGGTTTGAAACTCAGATGGTATTAAGTTTCTGTAAACTTCAAGGGTGGCGTCCAGTTAACTGGGGAGTTTGTTTGGTTTACTTTTGTCGTTGCTCATGATTTACAGTATTTTTTTCCGTCCTCCTGATGTCATCATCATGATCAAGTTGCATTTTCAGGTATATGACCACTCTACTGGCAGTGTTATGCCTTCGTTGCTTTCACAATTGATCCACTTTTTTATTCATTTCATGCGAAATAAATAGATGATTCTTGACATCAGGATTCGAACCGTGAACCAACAGGGTGACAAGTGATGATGTTACCACTACACCGCAACCACCCTCAAAATATTTATTTATTTATATTTAATAATATGATCATCCACTATATAGTTTGTATATCCTTGGATGTATACATACATACATAAGTCTGTTCATGGTTCCAGATTTGTACAGGCATGTAATTAGCTTTGGTAATGGCATTCTATCGCACTCTTTTGAGGTAGGAACAACTTTTTGTCTTACACCGTTACAACTTCAACGCAGAGCTGCTGTCATTTTTGAAAAAGAAAAGAAGAAAAACGTTTTTTTGGAAGTGGGTCCCGTAGAAGCAGATGTCGCAGTAAAATTGGTTTATTTCGTATCTACTCGTATCGTTAAAAATAACTTTTAAAGTACAATGGAATCCAAACATTTTAAACTTACACTTACAGTGGAGGAACGTCTGTGAAAAGTAAATGTCCCACCTTCTTCGCTGTGAAAGGAGTCGAGCCTAACGTTTTTTTTTATTATACCGTAAAAGGATTGCAACCGCATTGCAACACTTTCAGGAGGGAAGCAGTGAGCCGACTTTAATGAATCATCAGAAAAAGAATGTTGCTTTAAATTTAGGTATGGGCTTCAAATCTAGTACAATAACTTTTTATTTTAATATCATCACTAGTTCGACACATTTCATTAATTAAGTTTCAGTGGTGTAACGTTCAACGGTTGTTGTTTTTCACACTTCTCTAGAAAAATTTGTCAATAATTTTCAATTTATCTTGACAATTTAATCTGTGATGAGAGCGTAATTTCGTGGAAACCAATTCGCTAATGACCCTTAAGCACGCTCCACACCACGCAACTTTTATTCCTTGTACTTACAGTGGTGCCACCCAAAATTAATGTTTGAGGTACATACAATATTCTCATCAGTACATTCCAATGTTCCCGCATTGAAAGTGCGTTTAATTTCGCATGAATTTTCAGGTACTGGAACAATCTTAAAATAAAGTAACGTGCCAATCTATACCCTCGACTATGAGAACATGGGTTATTATTTATAGTATAGATAATATAACATATCGAAATAATCTTGCAAGGAAATCATTATTTCATACTCATGCCACTATAATTCTAAGTTGAGTAAAAAGTATCTACATTGGTATTGCAAATACCACATTCCATTATTTTTCTTCATATGACTTCAGATCTGTAGAAACCTGAAACCATTTCTTTATTCGGCTTTTATCGCCTGAAAATCTGTATTACCCACATAGGGGGACTTGGATATACCAATTGCTACCCATCTACTCGTATATATATCGGGTAGCAATATATACTACGAGTATACCCTCTTAAGATTCTGTGGTAGGCATAACACATGCCCACAGTTATGTGGAAATTTATTTCATTAATCAATATCAATCCTAAATTTTACGATAATTTGCTTGACGATATTGAATTTGCAATATTAAATTCTGCAACCTAACGAGTATCAACACTTGATACGTGATCCGATTTGGTGGCACACAAACGCATGAGTATAAATGTAACGAGATTTTGCGTTTTAACTGACATTTGGCATACAGACAGGACATTGACATTATGAGTATTACACACTGGAGGACGTGTTGATTTGTGATGAGGATTTTAATGGGCGACTGAGTTCATTGAGAGCAATTAAGTGGTAGACAGAGCTTTCGTACTTCATTAAAATTCAAATTATCGACTAAGAGACAAGACCTGGTAACAGGTAACAGGTTCCCTGACTAATAAGCTTCGAGTGTTCGGTAGTCAGTGGATACGTAGCATCTTAAGAATATGGTGGACAAATAACATATCTCTGTTAAGCTGCACGAAAAATGCGACCAAACACTTGTAACAAATTAAATTAAAGTGGAAAAATAGAAATAGATGGAGAAATGGACACTAAAAGCGAGGTTTGTAATTCCGGGAAAACCTGTAAGGAAATAAACGAATCAGAGTTGGAGATTTTTCATTTAATTTTGGTGGAGGCAAACGCCCCATTTTTAGTACAAGCTTAAAACCTAAGACGTACTTAAAAACTACTACATAAAAACTAAAATCAAAAACTAACATAAATGGAGGAGATCGAGTTTGTCTGTCTGCTATGTCTCTGCGTTCTTCAAGGGTATTCAAGTTAATAAGGTTGAGGCGATCTTGATAGGGGGTCAAGATAGCAGGGTCGTTTAAGGGCAATCTTCGAAGAGCAAACAGAAGAAAACGTCGTTGAATATTCTTCAGTCTGATCACGCTTGACTAGCGTACTCGAGGAGGGGCAAACAAAGGAAATGCAAATGAATCTGGTTACGTAAGGATTGGAGAATTCTTTGGACCACCGTTTGATTAGTATGCTTCAAGGATTATCTCATCGTTAAGAGAACGAACATTTAACTTCCTGTTGTATAATATGCCAAAGCAGCGAAGAAACTGAACGAGGGATATAGGATGAATTTGGAGAAGGTAAATTCGGGGAAGGGTCTTGTTGCACGAGACAACGTAATAGATTGGCATTTGGCAAAGGTTGATCTCTAAGCAATTTTTTATGCACCAAATCGAAAAACTATCCTGTTCTTGTTGAAGGAGACTGTGTAGAATCTTGGGGTGAAGAAGTGGCTTGGAAAAATGTGGTATCGTCAGTGTAGAGGGAGAGGATGGAGGGTTTAATGACCCTCTCAAGATCGTTTATAGTTACGATAGGAATGAGAAGGGAACCTAGATGGCTGCCTTGTGGAACACCAGAGGTGGCCAAGAAGGGAGCTGAAAGGACGGATCTGAAGCAAACACTATAAAAACCATTTGCCAGGTAAGAAGTTATCCATTTTAGCAATATGGGATCAAAGCCGAGGGCAGTTTAAAAAGGTGAAATATCTTATCAAAAGCTTTAGTGAAATCGGTTGCAATAACATCGACTTCGTTGCCATTCTGTACGGTAGAGATTTGAAGTAATTGATCTACCTTTCAAGAAGCCATGTTCTTAAGGGGAGATAAGCGACTTGCACTGAAAGTTTAGCAATGGGACTATTATTAGTTGCTTCGTTTTTTTAATCCCGTTTTGTGTATCGGAGTTATGAAAGAGGACTTGCAAACCTTAGGAAATTCTCCTTGTGAAAGGGATAGATGAGAAAGGTAAGAAAGGGGGATGAAAGGGTACGAAGTACACTTTTTAATTAATATGGCGGTAGACTATACAAATTCTTCATTAAGCTTTTGTAACTTATTTTCGACTAGCGGTACTCGGCATGCTTTACTGCGCCTAACAAAAGAAATACATGTTTTTTTAGTACTAAAGCAGTTGGACCGATTTTGACCAAACTTCACACTCTCGGGCCAATACCGAAGATTGCCTGAAAATTTGAGCTCAATCAGTTCTTTTGTTTCAAAGTCCATAGCATGCATACAAACATAAGTAGATTGAGCTTTATATACCTAGATATAGATAAGAATAGGATCGAAAATTTAAGAGAGAAAAGGGCCAATGGAGAAGTTAAGTAGGAAATTGAAGTAGGAGGGGTCCGGCACGAAGGAGTTGTCGGTAAACGATTGTTTAAAAAACAAAGTCAGATAATTGGCAATGGTATGTGGATCGGCTGATAAAGAATTGGTGTGAAGGAAAATTACCCATGCCCCATTTGGGACATAAAGTAAAGGTCAGTACCAGATTTATTCAGTCTATGCGACATAAAAGCTACTGGACTTTCCACGGTCTATTGAATTGTTCATAAAACCCAGCTATGCTGGAACAGTTTAAATCGAAATGAGTCTTGAACCATTTTATATTTTATTGCATATTTGAATAACATTAAATTATCCTGCGCTGTGCGACACATGAATAGTAGGGACATACAGTTATTTACCGTTTCTGAAGAGCCGTTTTTTCGATTAGAGCATTTAATCATGACAATTTAACCCTCGAAAGAGGTGGTACCACAGTTTCGGTTATTAAACTTAAAATTTGAATCTCCCCTTCCGTGATAGCGCACTTATCCACTGACCCACTTTCCCTCATAAGTTCAGCTAATAATAATAATAATAATAATATTTTTGCACTAACAGCCCAATGCAGGGCTGGCATAGCTTCTCGCAGCCACTAGTGCTGTGCGCCTCACGAATTTTTGGGACCTACAGTTTTATGTCGTTTCCGAAGGACAATTTTTTTTCGAATGAGAGAAGCTTTTCAAGACAATTTCTACTCTGGGGTGTTTGTCAGACGTTCGCGAGCGGTGGAACCGTGAGAAAACTTTTGTTTTTATATTTGCGTTTTCTTGAATTCGAACCTTAAACCTCTCTCTCAGTGATTGCGTACTTAACCACTGAGCCACGGCTTCCACTATACTCGTAAGTTCAGCTAAGTTTGCTATAAATTTCGAGAAATAATAAATAATTCCACAATTCAGAAATACTTTAGGTCTGTTCATATTTTTTGAATAAGCCTTTTGAATTTACTGTGTGAACAAAGTAATTGATAGAGTCAACAGGAAACGCACATATTTTATAATTTTCCTAATATAATTTCAACTCGTTTTATTTTATCTTAAAGTTGTCTTAATCGTTCTGCTCTCTCATGCCCGCTCTTATAAAACAAACAGCCCATATAGAGCTAGACCTAACTTTTGAATGGTAGAGACTGACAGTATTATACCATTTCCGAAGGGTCGTTTCTTTCGATTGAAAGAATCGTATCGTGACAATATTACCCTCGGTTATTTGTCAAACGTTCGCAAAAGGTTTTACCGTGAAAAAAAAATCTTCGCACGTACCTACTTGATATAATATTAAAAGATTCCTTGCATACTTCACAATGCCTAGCAAACCTGAAATAATATTTTTCCTTTCCTGCTGTCCACTTTAATGCCGTTGGGCATTCTGTGCATTTTTAATATGCCAATGTGGGCCAAAAATTCTGGCCAGCTAATTTGACAATGAAGTCAAAATATCACAAATTCGAGTAAGGGGTGATTGAAATTTGTATGCCATCACTTATAAATACGAGTATGTAAAACGACAACTGGCTTTTCACTTCGAACCATGCACGAGGGCAAGGTGAAAAGTTCTCGGCCTGACAATGAAAGACTGCTATTTTCAGTTAAAAAATGATTTTATTTTTCTACATAATCTCCCGTGACTTCAACACACTTAGTCCAGCGTTTCTCCAACATCAGTATTCCTTCTCGGAAGTGAGTGTCTGGAAGGCTGTGAAAATATTCATCTATCGCCCTCTCAACTTCTGCAATGGATGCAAAGCGCTTCCCAGAAAATTTCTTCAAGTTTGGGAACAGATGGAAGTCTGAGGGTGCCAAATCAGGTGAATAGGGAGGATGGCAGAGCAAATCGTACCCCAAATCCCGCAGTTTTCCCATCGCCAACGCACACTTGTGTACAGGTGCATTATCCTGGTGAAAGATGATTTTTTCTTCTTCAAGCCAGGCCTCTTCTCGTGAATTTTGGCATCCAGCTGGTTAAGAAGGTTGGAGTAATATTCGCCTGTAATTGTTCTGCCTTTCTCAAGGTAATCAATTAATTTCGCATCCCAAAACACACTGGCCATGACCTTTCCGGCAGATGCGATCGAATTCGCTTTCTTTGGCGCTGAACCACCGGCTTCCACCCACTGCTTCGACTGCTGTTTCGTTTCTGTCGTGTAGTGGTGGGCCCATGTCTCATCCATGATGACAAATGGCCGCACAAGATCTGTCGGATCCCTATTGAATCGGTCTAAAGACTGCCGTGAAAATCGTTTGCACATTTGCTTTTGATCGGCATTCAGCAAATGCGGCACCCATCTTGCGCAGAGCTTTCGTATCCCTAAGTTTTTGTGTAAGATGTTTCGCACCCTCTCTTTCGATATACACACAGCCTCAGCCTATCGTCCAATACGATATCATGCACTTTTCGATGGTTTCGGGTTACGGTTTTTGGCCGTCCTTCAAGTGGTTCATCTTCGAGGGACGTGCGACCACGTTTAAATTCAGCTGCCCACTTTTTAACAGTTGACATGGAAGGAGCAGAGTACCTGTAAACTTTTGTCAAGTTTGGATGAATTTCCTTAGGGGTTAACCCATCCAAAACGAAGAATTTTATCACCGCACGATATTCAAGTTTATCCATTTTAACGAAAAACACGCAAGACATCTACTGCAAAAATTCGTGTAAAGAAACTACTTGAGAGAACATGTTGAAACTTGTCATACGAACAAATGCCATCTCTGCGTCAGGCCGAGAACTTTTCACCTTGCCCTCGTAATTTGTTGTTTTCTAAGGGGATTTCTTCGAATTCGCTTGCGTACAGCTTGAGACCACTTCTTGGTCTGTCTTCTAATTGAGATTATGGTACACAAATATTTTTGATATCCAGAGCGGTTTTAGTAATTCAAATATTTCGTTAGCATTTTTTCCGCACTTATGCAAAGCAATACGATTTTCTTTCGTACCCCACTCCATGAGTTGATTATAATCAAACAGTAGCTACAACCAAACCGGGTGATATTTATTGCACTTTGTGCTCGTTGAATGTGTTTTGAAAAAAAGTTTGCGCTGGAAGTTTTATATTAGAAATTATGGCATGACTAGCTATATTAAACAACGCATTTGTCATCCAATTATATGCAGAAGTGTTCGGATGACTCATGCCTTTAAGATTTAGTACTCCCACCTTTGAGTATCATATTTTGTTGAAATAAAAAGTTGGCTACGTACATTCATTTCAAGGTTTTCTTAATATTAAGTTTATGGGATTTAAATTTGCTTTTTCATAAAGAAAATTAAGTTATGGCACTAAGGGAGGATAATGTTAAATATTCTACCAGTATGCATTGCTATAGACAGACCTTCATATTCATCATCCTATATTAATTAATTCCTCCTACCTTATGTTGTCACGTCGATGAAAAGACCCTTAGTATGTATCTACAAAATATTTGCCAAATACATCTTAATTAAATGTGTACCACGAAACACTTGCATTGTGAGTAGACATTGAGATCCAATGAATTTAATTGATTCTTATTGTGATTAAATTATTAATTAAATTTCGATTGAATTTCACGACTCATCAAATCTTTTCAAGCTGTTAGTAAAAAGTTAGTTTACGAGTATTCCTCCCTTATGTGAATTTTAGCAACTCCCTTAACAACGTAATTTGGCATAAAACTGATGGGGATTAATTTCCCAAAAATGTTGTAGGTGCTCATAAAAACTCGGTAAATAGTCACCGAGATATAAAATTTTGAACAGACGCGTTTTTTTATACCAGGTACAGATTGTCAAATTTGCTTTTTTTCTTTCCCAAGAACAATAGACTTTCTCAACTGAACTAAATAATTTTGTTTTACTTTTAGTATCTCGCAATCAGAAAAACCTCTCAGTGGTCTATCGTATAAACTGTCATATAACTTAAATGTTCACCCCTCAATTAAGAGGCTCGTTTAAAACTTTCATTCATTTAACGGTAGTATGGAGTGACAAAACGTGATGAAATAAAATTACACTCCAGACGAATGTTGTCACTTTGAGGATAATAGAGGCACACTCACTCAAGACAGGTGATTAAGTGGTAGATATTATTACGCACGACAGAATGAAAGTTTATCGTTATATCGTTGAGAGTATGTAATTAATGTCAGTCGATAAGTGACAAGTGAATTATTTGTATACAATGTAAATTGTAATCAAACATTGTGGAACAGAGCAATTAGAGCGGTTTTTCTGGAAATATGTGGTGGAGATTTATTGTGGTGTAAGATTGTAGATTGATTCTAGGGGTGTAAGCGCACTGCGACCTTGTAGTTCTATTATGCTCTCCCGACTTGGAGCTGTAGTCGATGAGATATTCGACTTAGAGCACCTCCTCCAGTCCAATTTTCTTGAAGAACCGGAGTATCTGGAGTGGATCCAACGATGGTAGATTTTATTTTAATAGTTGATAGGCTCCTTCTTTTGTGGATTCCTTAAGAAGTTGCCCTGGGGTTTCCTCAACATCTCCGCAAAATCGGCAGTTTTTGCGTTGCTCTATGCTCAGCGGTCTCTGAGCCTTTTCTTACTAGTTCATCAGCTGCTCCATATCCCTCTACTCCACATGGTCTGCAGTAAAGAATGACTCTGTTATACTCACTCAGTTGGTTTATGACAAGGCACTCCCACATCAGTATAGACCTAATTTCATGAGAGCTTAACGCGGCATATCGGAGATGAAGATGAACGATCATTTAAATTATGTTCTTTTGAGTGAGGACTAGCTCTTGGCTTCGTCTTCAGACTCGGAAGGCACGAATACCACAGTGATGGAGGTTTCTCTACCTAATTGTAGCAATAATGCTGCAGTTAGTTCAGATTAACCCTCACCACTCCAAAACGGCATCTGCCGGTCTGCTTGTCCGTCTTTCAAAAGTTGGGTTATTGACAACTTGCTATGTGGCTTCACGACTCCAGCATACTAATGCCTATATGTTAAAGATAAAGTTAAACCTAAATCGTGCATATTGGTAAAGAGTAGCCTAAAAGCACCTTTACTTCCTAATTACAGTCATCGAAATATAAGCGCAACGATGTCAGAAACTGTCGAAGGCCCCTATTACGTAGCATTGATATATCTTGCTATATATATATATATATATATATATATATCTGGTAACAGAAGCGAAAGGCATAAAACTGGGCCCGTAGTTGACTGTGAAACAAACGCTCACCACATGGTGCAGTACTGATATTAACGACAAGAAGGGTAATATCTAGGACTTCTTGCCTAAAATAATATCTATCAGATGATTTTAAGCTGGAAGGTATCAAGCCTGCTGCCCTTATCTTAGTCTTGATCATAGCCCCTCATAATACTCAAGAGCTTGATGGTATGGTTAAGGATCTTTCCTTGGCCCTCAATAAAGCGATGTCTTCTTTCTGCTCCTAGGGGTAAGAAAAAGCCACACTAGTGAATTTCAGAATTGGGACCACCCAAAATAATTGTAGACAACTTTTTAATAATGCCAAAAGCACGAGAAATGCGACCGACTGTGACTAGTATAGCGTATTCCTAAAAATATACCTATATATAAAAATTGAGGAAAGCAAAACGAAAATCTTGGAGACTCTTAGAGAATATTCTGAGGTGGCTAGGCTAAGAAAAATCCGCTCAATAAATAAAGTAATGATAAGCTGTTTAATAGAAATGTATGGTTTTTGGTCAACTTCCAGTGAAGACATGTTAGATTTGTTACTAGATACGCACTTCCCAAGTAACTCCCAAGTTGCTAACAACATTAATTTTAACAAGTCAAATGCACAAAAAACCAACCCTTCAAGTCTGATTTCTTTGGCACTACATAGCTTCAAACCATAGAAATCTGCTAGACTAGATGGCATAATACCGAACTAAAAATGCCATCAGTCTTACCAGCACTAAATTTAATACTACAGAGCTACATATGTAAATTTGGTTCATTTTCCTCTATTATGGAAAGTAGTCAATTTAATTTTCATACCCAAAGCTGGTAAATGTCTAAAAGACCTCAGACCTATTAGTCTATCATCCTTCCTTCTGAAAGTACTAGAACGACTGATTGATATCCACTTACGTGGCAGTATCGACATACAATTACTATCTGCGGCTCTCTGCATCATAAGGATTATACAATGGTAGCCTAGACATAGAAGGCGCTTGTAACAACGTCCTTCAATACATCAGCGATAACAAGTGCACTGTCAAGTTTGAAGGTTGAATGATGGGACAGTTGTTGGAAGATTTGTCCATCCCCACTTTTTTGTAATTTGGTGGTTAATGAACTATTGATAATCCTAGAGGCTCAGAGACGCGAGGTGATTGCTTATGCAGACAAATTTGATACAGTAGTCTCTGGAAAGCACCTTATTAACATACCTTCAAAGAACTAGTACAAAACGCTTAAAATGAGCTATCTAGATGGGTGGCTTGGTGTGGTTTAGGTGCTCCAGGAAATACAAAATACCAGTAACTGACCCCCCGTCCCTTAATGGAATAAACTTTAATTTCTCTAACAAAACACTGAAAACCTATCATACAGGAAGGAGTAAAGAAAGCCAAGGTAGCACTTTTCTCTTGCAAACAAGTTATTCGGAATAGATGGGGTTTGCAAACCAGAATAACTACATACATCTCTGTTATTAGACCGATCCTCACATGAGGTGGTTGTCTGGTAAACTGCCTTAGATAAGGCAATAAACCAGAAAAAAAAAACTGAACAAAGTCCAAAGACCAGCTTGTAATGCATAAGCGGAGCACTCCGCATGCACTGGATACTCTGTTTCATCTGACACTTTAGTTGGCAAATGGCAACGTGTGCAGATATAATAAATTCCTTAGGTGCCAGAACATAAGGACATTCTAAGGAATTATAAGGCCGATGAACTTGCCAGACATGGGACAACGATACCCATTCTACCATATAAAGGTACCTTGTGTATAAAGGTACTGGATGCTATAAAGAAAACAATTCTTAGGAGGATAAGTGGTATAACGTGTTTAGGGACAAAACAGATTTGGTGTTTCACAATGGACCTATCGTTGGTCTAAGTGTGTCGGCCTCTTAACTGGCGGCCACTTCAACCTAACCTAACCATACACTTTATAAATAGATCATAGTTAAATCTGTGGAGTGAACAATTATTTGCATCTTCTAGGGAATGCTATGCATCTAGCTCCAACCTTAACAGCATCTGTAATCTGCTGGTTCAAGCGAAGCTCTAGGCTAATATTCATGCATCAGCATCAATTCTGTTCATTTTTAGTATCGCTACGTTGGAAACAGCAGCGGTTTTTCACCCACTAATTGATGATATCATGAATGACAGAGTGGAGCTGAAGGGAGGTTTCTATTATATACACTGCAAATTAAAAAGGTTGTAAGTACTCGTAATTCTAACCAATCTCCTAAATGTATGCGGGCTCAATCGAAAATCGGTACCAACAAATAAATTCATCAACAGTCAAATGTCTCGATTTAATCCCACCCATGTAACATTACGAGTACTTAAGCTCAATGTCATGAAAAATCCATACAGATCCCTTGGAAGGCGAAGGAGCACAGTATTCAAGATAAGAACACCGAAAGGATTTAGTGGTTTTGTTAGATATGTACTTTTCAAGCCCTTTTTCTCCCTGAAATACATACATATGTGTGTAAGTATCTAGTTGGTTTCGCTCTGTATTAGTTGAAGTTAAATTTATTCAGCAAGAAGAAAATTCAAATAGCCAAATAGCAATACATCAATATAATCTTAATATTGAAAATGATTACAATAATCCTTATGGATTCTGTAATGGTTTCTTTTACCACATAGGAGTATTCTACGGTTTTCTCAAGAGCAGGTACATAGGTGATGTTAAATTATTGTGTGAAAAATTTGTCTGCAGTTTGTAAGAATATAATAACTACGCATGTGTGTGAAAAGTTAAAAGGAAATTGCTTCCAGGTAATCTATGCAAAAAGTAAAATTAATTCAAAAGATTTGATACAAGGATATATTTTCGATCTTCTTCTTCTTACGGCGAAGTTATGATCCGGAGTAGAAGGATCACAACCTTCCCACTTTACTGCATTCCTACTGGGCCACCTGTGGGGTTTGGCGGTTTGACCTCAGAAAGTACCGACAGGCTTCCCGGTTTTGGATCAATTCGTCACTGAGGCCAATCAAATGCTGGTGTTTTTGCATTTGTGTGATCCAGTTGTTTTTTGGTCTGCCTTTTTTGCGCGATTGTGTAGGAAAGTTGATTGATATTGCCTTTCTGACGGGGTTCGACGGATCTCTCCTTTGAACATGACAATACCAACTAAGCCGGTCGTGCTCTATCTTGCTTGTGATGGGTTCTTTTATATGTAGGCTTCCTCGAATCTTTGAACTTCTTATTCTATCAATCTTCGTTACTCCTGCTGTCATGCGAAGCATCTTCATCTCAGCTGCCGTTAATTTGCCCTCATACTTTTTGTACATTGTTCAGCATTGTGAACCCTATATGAGCACCGGACGTACAACTGCGGTGCAGAGCCTTCCTTTCAGCTTAGGGGGCATTTTTCGATCACAGAAGATAGCGGAGTTTTCCAACCACTTCATCCACCCTACGCTTTCGCGATGATTGATGTCATCATCACAAGTTGCTTCGCTGTTGATCATAGATCCCAGATATTTGAACTTTTCATACTCGGGAAGCACTTTTCCATTCAAGTAAATGTCTGGAATAGGCCGGTGTGGATCAGAGAACGGGCAGCAAAGATACTCTGTCTTTTTCGAACTAATACGGTACCCATTTCCCTCCAAAACATCCACCCATACATCAAGTGCTCGTTGCAAGGCCATTTGATCTTCGCTTATGATAGCTCCATCGTCAGCAAAGAATAACTGATGCACTTTGGGGTCCGTCACTTTTCCTTCAAGCAGATAATCAAGAACTGCAATAAAAAGCAAAGGAATAAGGACGCTTCCCTGGTGTACACCGACTTTGATTGGAAACTCTTCGGTGACTCCTGCGGGACATCTTACTTTTGTCCTTGCTCCCTCATACATGTCCATGATCATGCGCACGTAGATTTCTGGAACTCCTCGTTGTCTTAGCACCACCCATAAGAGATCTCTAGGTTGTCTACCAAAGGCTTTTTCAAAATCAACGAACACCATATGCAAGTCCTTTAAGGAATCACGATGTTTTCCATTATGATCCTTATACTTTGGATTGCATTTGTTGTGGATTTACCCGAGACAAACCCGCACTGGTCATCAGATAGCCGTATTATTTTCCGCAGTCGGCCATCTAATACCCGCTCAACGATCTTCATGGTGTGTGACATCAGCTTGACAGAACGGTAGTTATCGCAGTTCCGCGTATTGCCCTTCTCTTTGTGCAAAGGAAGAAGATAACTTTCCCTCCACTGATTTGGCATTGGATCACCGCTCATAAGTTTAGAGATAAGAATCATGAGCCATCTGTACCCGATATCTCCCATCTTTTTTCCAGAACTCAGAGGGTATCACGTCTAGCCCAACTGCTTTTCTTTTTTGGAGTATTTGACGGAATTCCTAACTTCTTCGACAGTAATGTCGATATTTCGTCATGGTTAGGAGCGGCTCTTGGAGAGTATACTCGGGGAAACTGTTCGTCCTTCACAATATTGCCGCCATCTGTGGAAAATTTTGTCGTCTTCCACAAGAAGCTGGAATTGAGCATTGTTAATGAACTTTGGGGATCGAATCTCCCGAGCATTTCTTCTTCTCTGGGCGGCTATTTTGAAGATAGTTGCTCTCTTATTCAAGTTGTTTTGTCCAAGCTCCTGGATAGCCTGGTTCCTATCAGACGCCGAAGACGATATGCCCTCCAACTCCCGATAGAGGCCTTCCATACTTTTTGCTTGAAATTGGGCGCACTTCTTCTTCACGAGACCTTTGCAACATCTATATATCACTTCAATGCGAGCTTTTTCATCTCTATTAGTAGAAGAGCACTTTGACCAAGCCTTGGAAGCCGTTTTCTTTTCCCGTATCACTACTTTAGCTTCATCTGTCCACCACCATGTTTCTTTGGCGTGTTGGCGGGGGCTTTTCGACGTTCCAAGCAGTGATTTGGCTCTCTCCAAGCAAGATCGCTGTAAGGAATCCCACATATCTTGTGCTCTGCACTCCTCATCACCGACCTCATCGATGATGGTAAAGAGGTAATTTGTCATGTTGGTAATAAAAACTTCGCCTTTTCCTTTGTCTAGCTTGTACCAATTGATTTTCTCAGCCACCTTTGTTTGCTTATTTGTTTTCTTCCCCGTCTCCATAAAAATGTCTATCAGGAGGAGTCGGTGTTGCTGGGCGATCGCCTCTCCCGGGACCACTTTGCAATCTTTAACCCGGGGCTTCATGAAACTGGCTACCAAATGGTAGTCAATCTGGGTTTCATTTCCACCACTGCTGTAAGTGATCAGGTGAACATGGTATTTAGCACGATAAGACCGTATGACTTGCACATGCTTAGGATGTCTTCACCTGGAGAATTCCTGGTGCCGTACCCCAGTCTTCCATGGCAGTCTTCATAGTCTTCATTTGATTTCCCGACATGTCCGTTCAAATCTCCGCCAACAAACAAAAGCTTCCTTTGGGATGTTTTTGATGAGGTTGTGAAAATCCAGCCAGAATGCATCTGTTTCTCTCTGTTCGCATCCGACTTGGGGAGCATATGCGCTTACAATATTCCACACCTCTCCCTGTATCACCAATTTGAGAGACATCAAATGGTCACTGGATTTTGAAATGATCAAGATGTTGCCAAGTAGCTCTGCCGCGAGGATGATAGCAATTCCGTTTTTACCTTGTTCCGATCCATAGTAGAACATCTTGTAAGCTTTTGTCTTAACGTCCATGAAACGCGCCCGATTCCCGGTGTTTCGCCATTTCGTTTCTTGTACACACAAGATGTCCACTCGCCTTCTAATCATCATTTCTTCAAGCTCGTAGTTGCGACCTTTCATACTTCCAAGGTTCCAACTCTCGACTTAGGTTACACCTAAGCCGTTGCATTATTTTGCTATCCCCCGGAAACCGAATAGCTTTGACCCGAGCATTTCTGCTCGTCCCAGGATCACAGCCATGCGTAGCATTGGTAGTGCCTGGCGGGGTCGTGCTTTTCTTTTTAGCGTACTTTTCCATAATGCTAGGGTTTAAGCGTTTTTTTGGTTTTGACACGTGCATGCTCCTGATTTTTTGATTTATGTTTGATCTTACTTTTACAACACCGGTGATCTCCAGTCGTGTCAACCCACGGATTCGCATGCACACTTGTGGGACAGTTTTAAGATGATATATGTGTCGCTAGGCTCACCTCAATATTTTAAAAATTGCCTAGATGTGATTTTCCCCTTAGTCACCTTCTACGACAAGCGCTATGTATTTGTGGGGGGCGCTGCAGTGATATTCTTAACCCGTCCCTGCACGGGTGAAGGATATATTTTCGATATGGAAATGAATAAATTCTAAATAGATGTAGCAATTCTTTAGAGGTGCCAGCTGACAAAACTGAGACAAAGAAACATTAAAGCCGATGGTCTTTTAGCTCTGTTAGCCCCTAATTGCTGTCGTCTGGGAATTTATTCGAAAGTCGCAATCGAGAATGATCATAAAACATATGTATAGGGTCTTCCAATAGGGACTCCCGAACTTTGATAGTTGATAGCGGCCATATTGTTGAAGCTACATCTGTCAAATTGGCTATCATTTATTCAGTCAGTTTTGCCAAATCACCATAGACGGATATAGCGTTCAACAACACGTGCAAATAATAAAATTGTTTTATCAAAATGGGTGTTCTGTTCGGGCAACGTTCCGCGCGCTTCGCCCAATTTACGGTCGCCATAATCGTCCTTCCGAGAGGACTATTCGCAGTGTGGTGGATAAATTTGAGTCCACTGGTTCAGTAAGTAAACGATCAACCAACTCCCGTACGTCGACGAAACGCAAGATCTGCCGAAAACATCGCAGCTGTCCCTGACAGTGTGCAGGAGAATCCGAGGCAGTCGATTTCGCGCCGCTCACAAGAACTCGGCCTTTCGCAGACCACAACTTGGCGAATTTTGCGTCGTGACTTGGGCCTGCACCCGTACAAAATTCAACTGACCCAGGAGCTGAAGGTAAACGACCATAGACAACGACGTGTGTTCGCTGAATGGGTTCTGGAGCAATTGGAAACTGACCCTAATTTTCATCGAAAAATCGTCTTCAGCGATGAGGCCCATTTCTGGATGAATGGGTATATCAACAAACAAAATTGTCGAATTTGGGACGATAACAATCCACATGAGATCCAAGAGCGTCCAATGCATCCCGAAAAAGTCACTGTTTGGTGTAGATTTTGGGCTGGCGGCGTCATCGGTCCATATTTCTTTGAGAACGACGTTGGCCAGGCGATCACCGTCAACTGCGAGCGCTATAGGTCGACGATTACCAACTTCTTTTGGCCTAAATTGGATCATATGAACACCAACGACATGTGGTTTGAACAGGGCGGCGCTACGTGCCGCACAGCTCACGCCACATTGGAAATTCTGCACGAGCGATTCGAGGGCATGGTCATCTCACGTGGAGGTGGTGCGAACTGGCCACCGAGATAGTGCGATTTGATCCCGTTAGACTTTTTCTTGTGGGGTTTTCTGAAGTCGCATGTCTATGCGAAAAAGCCACAAATCACAGCGGTCCTCAAAGCCAACATAACCCATGCCATCGGTCAAATTCAGCCTGATTTATGCGCCAGAGTCATGGAAAATTGGACATTTCGGATGCGCGCCACCCAGAGAAGCCGCGGTGGACATTTGAACAATGTTATATTCCATACATAATGGCATCGATAGGCCTTTCAAACGAATAAAAATAGTCGATGATATCTCACGCACAGTTTGTATTATATAAATTTAAAGATAGGAAGCGCTTAATGAAGGACCCTTTACGTATGGAAATTATCCAGCATATTGAGTAAATTTAGTATTCGTATTTTATTTCAACTGGAAACATTTGTGAATCCAACGTGAGAGGGAAATCTTTTAGTACCTAGATATTGACGGCAAGACATCAGAACAGGGAAAGAAAAACATTCCTCATAAAGTGTTATGCATATCAATGTTTGCAATTTGCAAAGATTTAAATTTAAAGCGGAACACTACCTCACTCTCTCTTCATATCTGTAGAATCTTTAACTCTTCCCAGAACTTTTTCCTTTGACTTCATCAATGGGTTTTACGAATTGCAAAGAACACAGTTTTAAGTGGTGGAGAACATTAAAAATAAAGTGCACGAGTGGGTCGTACGTAGCTACGCCTACTTGACTTTTATTGCAAATCACTTAGTTCGAAATTTCCTGCATTTTCTTTTTTTGGGGGTGAGGTGTAGAGCAAGTTGCTGCGTTTTTTGTGAATTTTTGTTTACATGGTACCTTTCATACATATTAGATACATATATGTAAATAAATCTTAAGTAGTAATATAAAGCGTTATTTGTCATATGGCATCAATCACATAATAGTTCGTTCTTGCCTTGTCATTTCTATTTTTACGGATCGTTTAACCACCGCTCAACGCAAGATTTTTTTTTTTTTTAATAAATTGCGCGCGTTAAAGGGGTTATATGTAAGCACCCTTATACGAGTATTGTTTCAGGGCAGTGGCGTTTGAAATAGGGGGAAAAGGAACAGACGGGATGGCTGAGCACGTTGGCTTTAAATGTTTGAAGGTTGTAGTGATGGTGAAGTTTTGAAGGGAAGAAATGCAATTGGCTGTTTCGCTGGAGCATTTTACAGCGATAAAATAGGGAAAGACACGAGGCGCTTTAGGCGGATGAATGCCTTATAAATTGAAGGCAGGTAAGACGGGTCTCACCGTTTAAGGAATCCTAGACATTTTGCAGCATTTTTGGTGACCTCGAATATTTAATCGTTCCATCGAAGATGATTATTAATACACATACCGAGAATGGCAAGTCATTCGGTTTCAGCGATACAAATCCCATTCATGAATATTGGTTGTAGGTTTTGGTTTTACTTGAGAGACAAAAGGCAGCATTGTGATTTGGAGGCATTAAAATCTAATCTGTTGGCTGAACTTAATTTGATTATGCTGTCCAGGTCGGAATTTAATATGCGTTTATTTAACATACGTTGCCGTTCCACTTCTACGGCCGAAGAGCATGGACGTGAGTTAGGCAACGAATATGAAAAACTGAGGGTTCTGTCATCAGCGAAGGTATGGATTGGATTCATCAGTGAAGGTATGGATTGGATTAGAAATTGCAGACAAGAGATCATTTATAAAAGTAAGAAAGAGAGTTGGAGATACAACAGATTCTTGGGGAACACTAGCATTTATATGGTGAATTGTAGACTTGAAGACGTCCAAAACAACTGGTATTGAAAGTCCCGAAAGGTAATTTCTAATCCATTGAAGCATAGACTCATCGACGTCATATGCATGCATTTTCGACAAAAGAGTCTGATGCCAAACTCTGTCAAATAGTTTTACCGAAGTGATGAAGAGATTCATTCCACTACTCTGTGAAATATGCTATGGAATTACCAGTGGACCTGTTGCCCTAAAACCATACTGCCGGTCGTTGGGAAGTTTTCATCAATCGAAATAATTCATAATAAGCTGACATAGAGATCTAGATATTGACATGGTTGAAGATGAAATTAAAAAAGTTGCTCAAAGACACAGAATTAGGCTTCTCAACCACGTTAATTTAGAAACAACACAACTAGGTACTAAATGCTGACATTGTAATCAGGTGGCTAAGACGGGTAAAACCTCTTGATCAGTAACACGGTTATACAAAAAAGCAAAACTGAATAATATCGCAAGAATTTAGTACTTTGAAACAAAAAGTTCAGAAATCCGTCAAACGGAATACTTTGGTATTCTAGTTCGTCACCAGGACGCCTCATATACATACTTTTATGAATTTGAATGAATCAAACACAGCGGTTCATTTTGACTTTTGTGCTTGCAAACTCATGACTCTTAAGCGGCCCATACACATGACACCACGTGCTAACACATGTTGTGCGTATCGAAATGTGCTAAAAGTTTTACCTTTTGTCGTGCGTTTATCGTGTGAAATGATTTTTATTCGAAATGGCGGTTAGTCACAATAATTTTTGGAAGGACTTTATCAAACTTTACCGAGAACATCCAGAATTGAAATTAAAAGTACAGACTATAAAAATCGCAATAGAAAAAATAAAGCCTGGGAGAATCTAGTGGCAGTCAACCATTTCACAAAGATACTTATGGTATCTTTTAAAAAATCCTGTCCTGTTAGTTTGCCCCCCTAAAATAATGCACACAGTCTGGTGGTATAAGGAACTGTAACTAATAAGGACCAAAACAAAGAATCTCTTTAATAGAGCTAAGCAAGAACCGAGGATGACTGGTGCGAATATCGCAATAGCTTCAACAAGTTTAAAAAGAAAATCAGAGCAGCAAAAAGTACACCTTGAGCAAATTACTGTTTCAACATTGAACCCACAATAGAAACAACAAGGCTCCGGAAAGTTTTTGGCAAAAACCCTCCCTCTGCTGCATGTCATTGTATAGAAGACAGTTCGTGGACAGCGAACAACCTACAGACACTAGAATTGCATATGAAAACTCACTTCCTCTAGTGCGATAACATCCATAACCAGCCATACAACCCTGTAGGCATCCATACTTTCCCTTCGGAAGAAGAACTGGTTACTATCAGGGACTGTACTAGCGAAGATAAAATAACATTTGCTCTGAAATCCTTTCAACCCCTTAAAACAGCAGGGCCGGACAAAGTAATTCCGGCCATCCTACAGAAGACCATAGTTCCAGCTATCCCATGACTCCAGGCAACATATATAGGATGCTGACAATAAGCTATATCCTAGAAAAATGGGAGGAAGTACATATGGTTTTCATTCCCAAAACAGGAAAATCTAGCCACTCTACAGCGAAAGACTACAGGCCAATAAGCCTCTCATCGTTTCTCCGTAAAACTTTGGAAAGACTGTTGGACCTCCAAACAATTTCGATAAAACATAGGCAATGTAGTGCACAACATGCGTATTTCAAAGGCAGATCAGTTGAAAAAACACTATATGAGGTAACAAGTATGATTGAGAAATCCCTCAACCAAAAAGAATTTACGTTGGGGGCATTCCTCGATATAGAAGGCGCCTTCAACACCTTGAACACCATGATCTCCTCTTTTAAGGAACACGTTTCAGCCACATTTCTGATGAACTAGGATAATGAAGATAATGCTTAACAGCAGGATCATCAACCCCAGTTTAGGGAACTGTACGGTTAAGAAATCAGTTAAGCGAGGAACACCTTTTTGGAAATAAATGGGGCCTGTAACCACACACATCGTTGTACAGTGATTGTGAGATCCATTATGCTTTCGGTTCAGTTGTATGGTGGAAGGCAGCAAATACAAAGTCATTCCTAAAAAACTGAACAAGGTGTAATGATTACCCTGTCTAGGCATAACAAAATCTGCACTAAAATCCACATCGCAATTCGGTCTGGAAACACTACTGTACCTCTAAGCTCTAGAGTCTTGCACAAAGTATGATGAGCCAAAGGGCTTTCAGACTGAGAAAGAACAACATTTTTCATCTTTTATCAAGCAGAACTTATGCCCTACACAGATTGCGAGAAACCTCAGTATGACCTTCTCAATAAGAGTCGGTCTCTTTACTTTACAAACGGCTCTAAGACGGAGATAGGAACGGGAGCAGGAGTTTTCACAAGGGCACTGAGTATTAACAAGTCATACAGACTAACTGACTACTGCAGTGTCTTCAAAGCTGAGATCTATGCGCTCAAAAAGGCAACACAAACTGTCCTAGCAATGGAACTACCAGCCATGAATATAACCATCTGTGTGGACAGCCAAAAGCGCTGAACTCCAATCTCGTAAACACAAAATGTATAAACGACTGCCTTAAGGCACTTAAGACACCACACAGTCTCGCTCTGGACACACAGGAATAGAAGGTAATGAAACGGCAGACAGACTAGTCAGGGATGGCTTGCAGACAGGCAGGTTTTACCGGCCTTTAATGCAGCTAAGAATATTATAGACAGTGTCACCATAAATATGACTGTGGAACAATGGCAGTATACTGGTGGCTGTGCGATTACCCGCAGATTATGACCCTCAATTGATGCAAAAAGATCAAAGTCCCTATTGTCTCTCGGTAGAAGTCACATCCGAATACTTGTCGATGTAATAAACGGATACTGTATCATTGGAAATATGGCCAGAAGAGTAAGTTTCTGAACTAACGACTTACGTAGCAGTTGCAGGGATGAATGAAGAAGTTGAGTCAGTAGAACACCTATTATGCCACCGCTCGGCTCTCCAGGAATGTCGCCTAAGATGATTATGCACAAAATTCTTCGGCAGCCTGGAAGACCTGGCAAAGTTACCTCTAACTGACATTCAGAACTTTATTAACAGATCCAAATGGTTTTGTTAGTAATGTCTTCCATTTTCTCTAACGGCCATCACAAATCGACAACTGGCCTCCGAGTGGAATTGCACATGCTGAATACAGTCCTTGTGACCTAACTTAACCTAACCTACTGAGGTGGTTAAGTCTTATTGTAGGAAAAACTTTGGAAAAAAAAGACTAAAAGAAATCTGTCCTGCTGTTTAATGAGCAATCATCGGTATACTCGTATACAGTAACGGACATAGAAATCCGGAAAGGGTAAAAATATTCTTTAACTTCTGATATCTTGAGAACCAGCAGGTAGTTTTTTAGGATTTCGCATAAAAAGGCTTTGATGACGTAGTTCTAGTTCATTTTGTAATAGTTCATTGAAAAAAAAGTAGTTTGAATGAAAGTGGAAATAATTTTATTAATTAAAGAAAATGAGTGAAAAAACAAAAGTCGAATGCGTGATCGATTCAAAACTGCTGAAGATTTAAGGACAGACTTTGTAAAGGCTGGAGGATCAGAGATAAGCTCACGGACTATGAGACGATGGTTTCAAGAAGCTGGCTTGAACCCAAGAAGACCTGCCAAAAACCATTTTTAAATAAGCGAATGCGCCTAAAACATCTCCAGTGGGTCAGAGATCATGAAAACTGCACCATAACGGATTGGCAAAATGTGATCTTTTCAGATGAGTCCAAGTTCAACATATTCGGCTCTGACAGAATACAGTATGTGAGGCGAAGAACTGGAGAAAGATTCAATGGTGAGTGCGTGACAACAACCGTGAAACAAAGAGGCTCAAGGATGATTTAGGGATGCTTATCCTATCACGGGGTTGGACAGCTGGCTCTAATGAATGGAACGGTGAACGCAGAAAAATATTAAAAAATATTGAAAGACAATCGCTACCATCTTTAGAAGAACTCTTATCATACTCCGACAAGCTGATTTTTCAAGACGATTCTGCGCCTTGCCACCGCGCGAAAATGGTAAGTGTAATTTTTTTACCTTTCTTTTTATTAGCGTAAATGCATTTTTTCTTTCCAGGTCGAAAATTTTCTAACCGAGAATAGTTTTGCAACATTGGACACGCCGTAATAACGCAACAACACCACCGCAACAACAAAATTCGGTCCCTATTAATATCACCGAATTAGAAGCTGTATCAGTTCAGCCAAAGGAAAAACCCCAGGTTTTGACAGAATAGACTACAAATGCTTAAAAACAGCCCACCCTCCCTCAAAACCCGCCTACTTAATTTATTTAATGAGATCTTTAATAATGGCATCATCCCCCAAGTATGGAAAACTGCCACAGTGATCCCAATACCAAAGCCAAACAAAAGGCATACCGAAATAACTGGATATCGTCCAATACCTGGTAAAATTTTAGAAAAAATTGTGTCGAAGAGGCTGCTATGACATCTAGAAAAGGATGGATTAATTGACGGTAGGCAAGTTGCATTTAAACATGGTCGGAGCACAATCGATGCACTGCTGCGTATTGATGACTACGTTACTTCTGCCCTCTTCAGCAAGAACCATGTCTCAATACTTTCAATTGACTTTGAAAAGGCGTTCGATCGCATCGGCATTCAAGTTGTTTTGAATAAACTGGCCAAATTGAAAATTGGGCCCAAAATGTTTAAATTTATTAAATCCTGGCTGACCAATAGAAAACGTCGAACAAAAATAAATGGAACCTTTTCCAACGTCTACAATCTTACGAACTGTATCCCAAAGGATCTCCAGCCGAAAAAAGTAATATCCTCCATATTTGTAAAAGAACTAACTGCTCTAAAGTAATTCCACTTAACTTTAATAATGTTAACATTTGTAATGTAAAATCTCTCAAGATTTTAGGAGTAATTTTCGATAGTAATTATAATTTTAAGGACCATTGTTTAGCACTTAAGAAGAATCTAACTACCAGGCTAAATATTATAAAGTACCTAGCAACAAAGAATGGATCCGCGCATATCAACACCCTGATCAGCATCACCAAAGCAACAATTCTTTCAAAAGCCGACTACAGTTTGGTAGTATACGGCAAATGCACCAAAACAACACTACAATACGTTAAGGCGCCCTACCACTCTACAGCTAGAATCAGCCTAGGAGCGTTTAGGACAACACTAGTAAAAAGCATCCTTTCACATCACAGGACTCCCCAATCGTCCAAGGTACTAAACAATTGAGTGTCAGAAAGAAAACACCCAAATACCCATCAGCAAACTACAATGCTATCACCCTCTCCAAAAAATTCGACACTCTATTTAGCATCCAAAAACACCGACCTACAACCTATCCACCCTGGCTTCTACCCAAATCTTCTACAATCACAGACCTAACTGCACTTCCGAAAAACTCAACTGATCACAGGACCTACCGACAATGTTCAATGACATACAACACCAACACCCTAATTGGAACATAATTTTCACAGATGGCTCTAAAACCGAAGTAAGAACAGCATTTGCTGTCGTTGATGCGGAAGGACACATTCAACGCAAGGATCTTGTACCAGACTTCTGTTCCATATTCACAGCCGAAGCCATTGCAATCCTGCAAGCTACAGAAACTGAACGTAGCAATAAAACTCTCATCTGCACAGATAGTCTATCCACAATTAAAGTGGTCCTAAATATCAACAGCAAAAACCTGATCATTGCCAACATAAGGAACAAACTAACTGTCAATAAGCAAATCAAGCTTATCCGGGTCCCAAGCCACATCGATCGGTATCGAGGGTAATGAAGCAGCAGATACTGCTGCAAGACTCGCCACCAAAGAACCCCTTGCCACTTTCTTCGTCGACAACAAAAATGACATCGGAAGTAAAATCAGAAACTTACTGCGCGAAAAAAGGAGTAGCGAGTGGAACAATTATATCCATCATTACTCCTCCATCAACCCCAAAGGAGAACGTGCCATCTACCCAACAAAACAAACACAAAACATGATCAAATGCTTCACACGACTACGCCTTGGACACACAAATATTACAAACAACCATCTCATCACCAAAAACAACCCACCCAATTGCCATATCTACGAGACGAACGTCATACTAACCATCCACCATCTAATACATGATTGCCCAACAATAACATCTACTTCAAGAAAACTTTTTCAAAATAATAGTTTCAGCCAAATTCTCTTATTTCCATCAGACTCCATAAGTGGAGTATAGAAATTACTTAAGATTTTTAACTTAAAAAATAGAATATAAAATTTGTTCATTAAAACTGGCCGAAAGCTCTGGTAGCTAGTGCCTTAATTTCTAACCTTATCTTGTAATTTATTTACATTCTAATAAATAATAATAATAATAATAATAATAAAATTTGAAAAATGTTTGTATTAAAGCACTTTTTTCCGAAATTGGTTTATTGTTTTCCGAATCTGAAATGTACTTCAACAAATTAACGCTCGGTGAAGATGGATCTTGATTATTTTTAAAACCTCCAAAATTATTCTACTAAAATTAGTTTTTGCACTATGTCCGGATTTCTATGAACGTTACTGTAGGTATAGGCAGACAAACAGATTGACAGTCTTAAGGACAGAATAATAGAATTAAGACATCCACTATCAATATTGTTAGACATATTAGTCGGTATACATATAATATCGTATCAGCTAAATTCTCGTACTCCGACCACTCAGTTAAAGAAAAAACTCCTAAAAGAAAAGTATGGCAATACGAGAAAGTCAACTGGAGCGGTCTTAATAGCTTCTTTAGGAGTTTTCACTGGCCGCTATGCTTCCTCGATAGCGACGTGGATGCCGCAGCTGATATGATCACTAACACTATCGTCTTAGGTATGAATGACTTTATTCCTAACAGAATAAAGAGCATTAAACCTAAGACAAACTCGTGGTTTGACCAGAGCTGTAAAGAGGCTATCAGGTTAAAAGAAGTAAGTTTTCAGTCATATAAAGCCAACAAATCTGAGGAACACCGAATGAAGTTTAAACAAGCCAGAAAAGACTTCAATGCCCACATTCGACGTGTAAAATTCTTACATGACCAAAAATTGAGGCAAAAAATCCTACAATGTCCCAAAGGTAGTAAAAATGTTTGCTCATTCGTCAAAAATATTAAAAATTCTGCCTCGTCTGCCATCCCTTCGCTCATTTACAATAACATTCCAGCTGTCAGCTCCTTAGACAAAGCCAATCTGCTTGCTGCTCACTTTGCAGCGAATTCCACGCTGCCAGATAATGCTTTGTCTCCACCTGTACTTGAGAGCGTCAAATTTTCCATGGGACAAGTCCACTTTCGCACTCGTACAGTTGCAGGAGTACTCAAAGGTCTTAACATACACAAATCCGCTGGTCCAGATGGTATCCCCCCCATAGTTCTGAAGAGGTGTTCTTCTACGCTGGCAAAACCTCTGTGTAAGCTTTTCTGTCTATCCTACTTTTCAGGGCTCTTTCCGAGTAGATGAAAAACATCATTTGTCCAGCCCGTCTCTAAAAAGGCGAATCTTCCTCCCCGTCCAATTACCGACCCATTGCACTTAAGTCCCTTCTTTCCAAAGTCATGGAAACGCTGATAAATCGTCAGCTTATGAAATATCTCGATTCACGAAAACTCGTTAATGATCGACAGTATGGTTTTCGTAGCAACAAATCCACTGGTGATCGGATGGCATATCTCACCGAGAAGTGGAACCAATCTCTGCAACACTTCGGCGAAACTAAGACGACGCTAGATATTTCAAAGGCATTTGACAGAGTTTGGCATCAGGCTTTTTCGTCGAAAATGCGTGAATATGGGGCATCGATGAGTCTCTTCTTCAATGGATTAGAAATTACCTCAAGGCGCGTTCAATACAAGTTGTTTTGGACGGCTTCAAGTCTGCAATTCACCAAATAAATGCTGGTGTTCCCCAAGGCTCTGTTTTGTCTCCGACTCTCTTTCTTATTTTTATAAATGATCTCTTGTCTGCAACTTCTAATCCAATCCATTCCTTCGCTGATGACAGTACCCTCAGTTTTTCATATTCGTTCCCTAACTCACGTCCTTGCTATTCAGCCGTAGAAGGGGAACGGCAACGTATGTTAAACACATTAAATTCCGACCTGGGCAGTATAATTAAATGAGGTTCAACCAACCGAGTGGAATTTAATGCTTCCAAAATACAATGCTGTCTTGTCTCTCAAGCGAAACCAAAACCTTCAACCATTATCCATGGGTGGTACTGTTTTATAGTTATTTTTTATAAAAAATGCTCCTGCGAAATAGCCAGTTGTATTCCTCCCTTCAAAATTGCACCCGCAATACGCGTCATGCTTCGAATGCACATCAGTTTACCCTAAAGCCAAACTTCGGTCGTACTGTCAAATATAGGGATTCATTTATAAGTCGAACAACACGAATGTGGAATAATCTAGCAGGCTCTGTATTTCCCTATCACTACAATCTTCAAACATTCAAAGCCAACGTGCATAGGCTCCTCCTCTGTTCCTCTTCCCCTTTTCCTTGACGACCGTGCCGTGAAACAGTGCAAGGGTATTAATATCCCCTTTGGCGCGCGCAGATTATAAAAATAAAAAAAATATATACATATATTCAAAATGTTCATGAAACCCATTCTTGACCTTTATAGGGGCAAAAAAAATGTTCCATATTTGCATACGAGTATGAGAATTTGTTTCTTTTTATTAGTTTTGTTTTATTGAAGAATAAATCATATTTGATTGTACTTTATTGAAAGGATTTAACACATGAGATCGAAAAAGTAAATATTTATTTCTATAAAATGTGCTTTGCTTTCAATTTCCAAATCGTGGGATATGCAAACAAATACAAAAGAAAGTTGTCAATGGTTTGTGTTATCGTTAGATAAAAAAAAACCTTGGAATTTTCACATCCTTTTATTGGAAATGTTCCTGATGTGTTGACACCTTCTATCAAAGGGATTTACTTTAAGGATTTCTTCAAATTTCTGGAGTTAAATTTCTTCTATATATATTTTATATTATATATATTTTTTTTCAATCAACGCCTTTCTTAGAATTCACCCTCAGTGCAATGGGGGATATTACGTTCCAGAAAATCAATACAGGGTCTGCGATAATACGTAAAAAATAAAATAAGAGCGTTTGTTCTTGTTAAAGGTTATGAACCCTGATGAGTGGTAAAATATTTGGGAAATGCTAACACTATGAAAAAAATCGGTTTTGTATGGAATCTCAGAAATAGGTATCTAGTGCAATTTGATTTGTGCCAATTATAAGTATATTCAAATTGCTAGGTATATATCTGAAATCTTAAATTAGTTCTAAAAGAAGGACAGGCGATTTGTATCTATTGTATAAATTGACCAATTTTAAAGTATATCTGTATATATAAAAAAATAAAACAGATCAAGCTACTCTATGTCGCTACTACAGCAGGGTCTTCCAATAAGGAGTTCCGTACTTTGACAGTTGATAGCTGCCATAGTTGAAGCTACATCTGTCAAATTGGCTATCATTTATTCAGTCAGTTTTGCCAAATCACCATAGACGGATATAGCGTTCAACAACACGTGCAAATAATAAAATTGTTTTATCAAAATGGGCGTTCTGTTCGGGCAACGTTCCGCGCGCTTCGCCCATTTTACGGTAGCCATAATGGTCCTTCCGAGAGGACTATTCGCAGTGTGGTATATAAATTTGAGTCCACTGATTCAGTAAACGATCAACCAACACCCGTACGTTGACGAAACGCAAGATCTGCCGAAAACATCGCCGTTGTTCGTGAAAGTGTGCAGGAGAATCCGAGGCAGTCAATTTCGTGTCGCTCATAAGAACTCGGCCTTTCGCAGGCCACAACTTGGGGAATTTTGCGCCGTGACTTGGGCCTGCACCCGTACAAAATTCAACTGACCCAGGAGCTGAAGATAGACGACCATAGACAACAACGCGTGTTCGCTGAATGGGCTCTGGAGCAGTTGGAAACTGACCCTAATTTTCATCGAAAAATCATCTTCAGCGATGAGGCCCATTTCTGGATGAATGGGTACGTCAGCAAACAAAATTGTCGAATTTGGGACAATACCAATCCACACGAGATCCAAGAGCGTTCAATGCATCACGAAAAAGTTACTGTTTGTTGTGGATTTTGGGCTGGCGGCGTCATTGGTAGATATTTCTGTGACAACGACGTTGGCCAGGCCATCACCGTCACCGGCAAGCGCTGTAGGTCGATGATTACCAACTTCTTTTGGACTGAATTGGATCATATGGACACCAACGACATATGATTTCAATATCGATATATATCGAAACGAATAAAAAATGTCGATGATATCTCACACACAATTTGTTGTATTTAAATTTAAAGATATTAAGCGCTTAATGAAAGACCCTTTATTATCATAAACATACAGTACTGCACCGAAAAAAATATTCCCCTGACAGCAATAATTCGGTTATTCGCCTAAAGTACAAAGTCCATCTAAGTACACTCGCATAATTTCAACCCATTTTTAAAGAAAACTCGCTTATTACCAATCGAAAACTGCACCAAAATGATTTTTTTTTTTTTTTTAACATCCTAATAGCATTTCTAACGAATTTATTTTTCCCATTCAAAAATCCAATGCGATAAAAAGATGCTGGATTTTCACAACCTCATCAAAAACATCCCAAAGGAAGAGTTTTTGTTTGTTGGCGGAGATTTGAACGGACATGTCGGGAAGTTAAACGAAGACTGTGAAGACTGCCATGGAGGACTGGGGTACGGCACCAGGAATTCTTCAGGTGAAGACATCCTGAGCATGTACAAGTCATATGGTCTTATCATGCTAAATACCATGTTCGTTAAACAAAGCCGGCACCTGATCGCTTACAACAGTGGCGGGTTAAAGATTGCAAAGTGATCCTGGGAGAGTCGATCGCCCAGCAACACCATCTCCTCCTGACAGACATTTTTATGGAGATGAACAAATAAGCAAACAAATGTGGCTGAAAAAATCAATTGGTACAAGCTGGACAAAGGAAAATACGTAGCGTTTAATACGAGCATGAGAAATTACCTCTTTACCAGCATCGACGAGGTCGATGATGAGGAGTGCAGAGCACAAGATATGTGCGATTCCCTACAGCTTACTTGGAACGTCGAAAGGCCCCTGCTATCACGCCACATGAACATACTGGTGGACAGATGAAGCTAAAGTAGTGATACGTTAAAAGAAAACGGCTTTCAAGGCTTGGTCAAAGTGCTCTTCTACTAATAGAGATGAAAAAGCTCGCCTTGAAGTGATATATAGATGGTGCAAAGGTCTCACAAAGAAGAAGTGCGCCCAATTTCAAGCAAAAAGTATGGAAAGCCTCTATCGGGAGTTGGAGGAAATATCGTCTTCGGCGTCTGATAGGAACCAGGCTATCCAGGAGCTTCGACAAAACAACTTGAATAAGGGAGCAACTATCTTCAAAATAGCCGCCCAGAGAAGAAGAAATGCTCAGGAGATTCGTTCCCCAAAGTTCATTAACAATGCTCAAGGCCAGCTTCTTGTGGAAGACGACAAAATTCTCCACAGATGGCGACAGTATTGTGAAAGACTTCTGAATGAACAGTTTTCCCAGGTATACTTTCCAAGAGCCGCTCCTAACCATGACGAAGTATCCGACATTATTGTCGAAGAAGTTAGGAATGCCGTCAAATACTCCAAAAAAAGAAAAGAGGTTGGGCCAGACGAGATACCCTCTGAGTTCTGGAGTGCGATACGCGAAACTGCGATTACTACCGTTCTGTCAAGCTGATGTCACACACCATGAAGGTCGTTGAGCGGGTATTAGATGGGCGACTGCGGAAAATAATACGGTTATCTGATGACTAGTGCGGGTTTGTCTTGGGTAAATCAACAACAGATGCAATCAAAAGTATAAGGATTATAATGGAAAAACATCGCGATTCCTTAAAGCATTCGCATATGGTGTTGGTTGATTTTGAAAACGTCTTTGATAGACAACCAAGAGTTCCAGAAACCAACGTGTCATAATCATGGATGAGGGAGTAAGATGTCACCGAAGAGTTCCCAATCAAAGTCGGTGTACACCAGGGAATTGTCCTCAGTTCTTTGCTATTTATTGCAGTCCTTGATTATCTGCTTGAAAGAAAAGTGACGAACCCCAAAGTGCATCAGTTATTCTTTGCTGACGTTGGAGCTATCATAAGTGAAGATCAAACGTCCCTGGCATGAGCACTTGATGTTATGGGTGGATGTTTTGGAGGGAAATGAGTACCGTATTAGTTCAAAAAAGACAGAGTGTCTGTACTGCCCGTTCTCTGATCCACACCGGCCTATTCCAGGCATTTGCTTGAATGGAAAAGTGCAGCCCAAGTGCGAAAAGTTCAAATATCTGGGGTTTTTTTTATATAATCTACACGTGTGAAAGGGGATATGAATACCCTTATACTAATTTTAGGTCACGGACGTTTTGTGGCAAGGAAAAAAGACAGAGAGAAGGCAAATTGGTGTAGTTGGTTTGAAACTCAGGTATTATTAAGTTTCAGTGAACTCCAAGGGTGGCGTCTAGATAACTGGGGAGTATTTTTGTATTGTCGTTGCTTATGGTTCACAGTATTTTTTTTGTCCGTCCTCCTGATGTCATCATCACGATCAAGTTGCATTTTAGCCATATGACCATCCTACTACCAGTGTTATGCCTTCGCATTAGAGTTGACTAAGCTCTCGCAATTGATCGACTTTTTTATTTATTTCCTGCGAAATAATGCGAAAGATGATTCTTGCCATCAGGATTCGAACCGTGCACCTGCAGCGTAACAAGCGATGATGTTACCACTACACCATGGCCACCCACCATCTATTTATCTATGATCTATAGCGAAGAAACTTGTGCTGATGACATCAATCATCGCGTAAGCGTAGGGTGGATGAAGTGGCGGGAAAACACCGTAATGTCCCCTAAGCTGAAAGGTCGGCTTTACACCGCAGTTGTACGTCCAGCTTTCACATATGGTTCATAATGCTGGACAATGCATCATCCAAAAAGTATGAGCTCAAATTAACGCCCGCTGAGATGAAGATTCTTCGCATGACAGCAGGAGTAACAAAGATTGATAGAATAAGAAGTTCAAAGATTCGAGGAAGCGTTCATGCAAAGGAACCCATCACAAGCAAGATAGCGCACGACCGGCTCAGTTGGTATTATCGTGTTCAAAGGAGAGATCCTTCGAACCCCATCAAAAACTCAATAGCAATAGTTTCCTTTTTACTTTCACGTACAGGGTGGGCCAAATAACAGCAACCAATGTTAAACACCAATAACTTTTCTATTTTCCAATATAATTGTTTTTTTCTTTTTCCAGGTTTTAATTGAGTTCTTGAAAATTTATAATGGATACATACTGTTACACTTCTGGGGGGGTTATCGGTGGCGACCCCGGGCTGTAGCTGGAAGAGGGAGGAAAAAGCGAGATTGAATCACAAAAAAAAACCAAGAAAACCCACATGCGAAGAAAAGAGAAAAACACTTCTTAGTTTAATTTCAGCAGATTTATTTCTGGTTCCCGAGAGGTTTTTTTTTTTTTTTTTTCTGTTGTTAATTTACGTTGTTGTTGTTCTAATTTGTTGTCCGTGCTGCTCCGTCCGCGTTGCTCCGTTAGTCCGGTTCTTCCGCGTCCCGTTCGATGGTTCTCGCTTTTTTTTCTTTTTTTTTCCGCTACTTTTCGATCGATTCCTTCGATTATAACCGCGACAAACTTTCGGACACTACACGATGACTATCTGCAGCAAAAATGCAATCTCTCTTGCCGAACGCGCTCCTTTTAAACGCTTCCAACTCTCCACCAAAATTTCCCTCGTTGAATCTATCCGTCCTCTCTTGTCATCTCACTCGCGCCTGGAAAGATTCCAAAAAAATTATGAAAATTTCCAATTACCTTCCAGCCTTTCGGATTTTTCCTCCGCCATTTTGAAAAATTTTCTATCCCAATTTTCCACTTGTCCACCTTTTCCTTGCCATCGTCACCCATTTTTCCTGATTGCCCGTAATTTTCCCTCTCCAACGAGGGGTCTATCGTCTCGGAGAACCTGGAGTTACTCTTGTAATTGCATTTTTCCTCTTTTTGCCACTTTTCGTCGCTTTCTTGCGATTAAAACGCGCTCCTGTATTTTCCCAACCATTCCCAATTATTTCCCTTTTATCCTACAGCACACCAATGTAACCCAACCCGCAGAATATCTGAATGGGAGCGCCGCATCAAAAAGTGTACTGAACGTGCCCCGGATGACATTGCTGACAGACGTCAGAATTCCCATTCTTTTTTTTTCGGCAATTTATTTTCTTTTTTTCCCACCGCGCCGTGTATTTTCCGTGTTTTCTTGTGTTTTTCGGGCGTTTTCTTTTCGCACAAGTGAGTGTGTGCATTCGTCCGACCATCGATACAGGAAAACGTTCCGACACCAAGTTCCAGGAGAGTGCGGTTCCTCTTGGCAGCAGTTCCGCGCGGTGTACTGCATCGACTTGGAGTGTGCGTTCTTCGGGTCGACAAATCCGGGTGTTTTTCCGACTGGGAGGAGTGCGAAGTCCACCCGCACTCCAATGAAGATCATTGTCCACACGCCACAGCTTGCTGTCGGCTATATTTGGATACCCTCTGCAACAGGTGAGTGGTTAATATCTTTGTTTACCTTTTTTTTCTTTTGCCATTATTGCCTTTCTCGGTTGTGTTTTTCGCGAGTGTATTCGATCCTTTTGTTCCAGTAAACGAAACTGGATTCCTCGGTGGCCTATGCCATGGGGAAAGCCGACATCGTTGCTGTGAATCGAGGGGTCCGCCGTTGTGCCAGCGCAGGTGCAGCCGTGTACAATTGCGCAAGTTGAAATCAGGGTTGTTTACTTTTGTGCGGTGAAACTTTTCCCAGGTAGATATTGCGGGTGGGTTTCTTTTCAGGCGACTGCGCTTCGATGGTGTAATGGATACTGGAAGAGAACAGGTGAGTAGTGAGGTACTTGTGAAATTACCTTTTTAATTAATTTTTCTTTCAATAGGTGACGGCTGATGGACATGACGGAGGCGCTGGAGGTAACCCGCTGGTTCGGCGCCGAGGGTTGATGATGCTTGCTAGGGCAAGCAAGATGACTCTGGAGAGGTGGTGTGTTGGTGGAGTATTGGAAGGTGCCTAAAGTTGGAGGTGAGATTCATTACCTGTGTGTTAATTTTATTTTAATCTCGTGTCTCTTTAGGAAGTGAAGTGTAGGCGAGAGGAGAATTTCGCTGCGAATGGCTGCAGACAACCGGACGGGTTGTATTGGACAACTGTGGGCGGCGAAGGCAGCGGTTGATGGCAGCGGATGATGGCAGCGGTTGACGACAGCGGTTTATTGATGTGAGTCTTTTTTTTTTTCTTTTCTTGTAGTTTCTAGTAGTAGTACTAGTAGTGGTGGTGGTTCGACTTGGTCGTTCCCCACTTTTGTAACAATACAATACACAACAACGCGTTACAATTATTGATTTTTTCTATTCTTGTCAACGATCAATTGTTATGACGCATTGAAAATATCGCGAATATTTTAATTCAAGATCAGCTCCCACAGCCTTTATGATTAGGAGTTTGGTCGACCGTTTTGAGGAACGGGATTCAGTGGCCGACGGTCCTGGAAGAGGTGCTCATCGAAATATTCCTCGTTATTGGTCCATATTTCTTCGAGAATGAGGATGAAATGCCAAAAACGATTTCCGGGGCTTCTTACAGAACAACGATCGACAACTTTTTGTGGCCAATCTCGGAGCAGCATCGTAATTTGTGGTTCCAATGAGGCTGAGCGACTGCGTAAACTGCTAGGCAAACTATGGACCTGCTGCGTGAAATTTTTGGCGAACGTTTGATTTCAAAAAATTCAGATTTCCCTTGGCCAGCTCGTTCACCAGATTTAACTGCGCCCGACTTTTTTTTATGGGGATATTTAAAAGACAAAGTGTATGTTAATAAACCAGAGACTATTAGAAAGCTAAAGCAGAATATTCGAGACGAAATACGGAGCCTGCAACCAGAAACATTACGTGGTGTAATGGAAAACGCGCTAAAAGAGCCAATGTCTGTATCGAGCAAAATGGTGGACATTTGTCTGATGTCATATTTCATATTTAATTTCCATAAAATGTATTTCATATATAAAAAAAATTAATTAAAACAAATGATTTTTAAAAGAGTTATACGTGTTTAATATTGGTAGGTCTTATTTGGCCCACCCTGTATAAAAGGCAAGTATAATACATACTCGTACAATACAGGCCAAACGTTTGAGGCCGCCCTCACTGTTTGAAGAAAGAATAAAATCTAGCATCGAAAAAAACTTTTTAGTAGAAAACCCAACGGCCAAAATTTGACCGCATTCTAGGGAAAATTAAATTTTATTTTTTAATGTATTTGGATCGAACTCTACTGGCAGCAACATACATTTGTCCATGGGTAAACATACTCGTAGGTTATCGCAATAAAACAGCTACTTTTTCGAACGTTTGTCATTGAGATATCACAGCAAATGCAGGATTGACTGAAAAGTGTGGACGTTGAAAAGTAAATGGCAAATGTGTGCCATAATAGGTTAAATGAAATCGTGGAATTAAGATTCTTGTGTTGCGTATTGCGTACAACACCAGTCAAGACATCAAAGTCGACTGAATTTCTATAAATTTTATTTACACGCATTCGGGTCCAATTCACCAATGCTTTCGCTGTATTCAAATTACGAATGAGTAATACAATACAGTTTTCTTTCAAAATTAATTTATTTGGATGTAAACCGCTAACAATCAACGAATTCAAAAATTCGACAGGATAATTAGCCTTTTTGCTTTTAGCAGAAGTATGCTTTTTTCTCTCCTGGGATTCACGATTCAAAGTTTCAGTACTTATGTACGATCCATTCTTTAGAGCTAATATCACCAAATTCAAAATTTGAAGATGTAAAATAATGTCTGAAACATTGCCAAAAATATCGCGTATGATATTTTCCGTTTGGTCAATCAAATGATCTGGAATTTCAGTGATATCTTGACCGAACTGAGGAAAGGTTTTAACCATTACCAAGTGATTTAAGAAATTCAATGAATTCGGTTTCATGAGGGGGAGCTCTCATGTTTCACGATACCTTATGGAATTTAGAAAATTCTGACCATGAACTAATACAATTTTCAATTAGAGTGATACGCGTCCATGAGGTATTACTGGCAAAATTTGCCGAAAGTCAAAACACAACAAAATTACCTTTCCTCCAAATAATTTTTGTTTATTTTCATTCATACTCAAATCTCTCAATAATTTGTCAATTACCAACAAAGCATGAAGTGGGCACATTGAAGTTTTATCAAGAATTATCAATGAAGCTGTATTAATGAATTGACCTTGTCCATTGTTAGATGTTATAAATAGTTGACACTGAATTTTCTAATATCGGAATTGGTAATTTAAAAACATTATGCAAAGTTCGGTCATTAATTAAGAGCATAGAAGCTATACCACTGAAGGCAGTTGGTATGCATAGGAGATTAAATGAATTCATTTTATGAATTATTGCTGCTTGAACGTACAAAAACGTATGTAAAAAAAATAGGTAGAAACACTTATTTCTTTGGATTCTAAATAAACTTCCATCACTTTAGACTCACACAACAAGAACTGATCCTTAAGCATTTATTTTGACAAGATCTTTGTTTGAGTACACGAAAACATTCCACAAAACGGGGAATCCCCTAATTTCCACGAACAGATTAATGACTAAAGTGCTGCCAACTGTTTTGTTAACTTTTTTTTGATGCGTGAAAATGGCAATTATTTTGGTTTTTATTCTAAGAAATTTGTGGTTCTGTTTAATTTTGATAAAAATATGACTATTTTGCATTATAAATAAACTAAAGAGTTATTATGCATAGTTTTAAAAAGTAATGAGAACTATATTTATAAATATAACTTAAAGATAAACAAAATGGCTGTTAACTTATTTTTGATGCTCACAGTATGTATGTTTTGCCACACCCTATATGAGCCGTCAAACAAAATACTCGTACATTACTATCAGTTTCATGATGTAAAACTTCGCCCAAAAACATTATCTATAACGTTGCGTTGCTCATCATTAGCGCTTTCGTACATTTCTTCAAATTTATCACCTCGCATCATTCATTGACGTTGGACTCGGAAGTCTAAGGTGCACGAAAGATTATGTGTCAATAATATACCTTCGATTTAAAATAGAGCTCTATTAAATGAAATCTCATCACTGTATTTTTTCATAAAATCATCACTCATAAATATTTTAAACTTATTCCATAATGCTAAGACATTCGCTGGAATATTCAAACCACAAATGAATGCAAACAATTCACTTATTTGCCGAGGAGATTTAGTTTCTTTGCCTTCATTCAAACATTATTTCCATTCATTATCACGTGCAAGACATGCATCTACAAAACTTGCATACAAAACATTTTCATATCTTCGCAAGCATTCTGTGGACTGTGGGCCTCCAAACATGCAATAAAAGTAATCGTAAATGAAACAATTTGCTGTCTTTTGGTGAGACGACGTACAATTGAGAAATTATTTTATCTGTCCCAAGCTTTCTCTTTGTCAATTTTTTCCCTTAATCTTTCCACACATAGTGCACTGATATTTCAGAGTACAAAAGTCCATGGGCTGTTTGGTCACTTCTATTCAATTCGAAATAGGATAACAGTTTTGTTTTTGAGGAATTAGCAACTGCCGATTGTTCAGGTCCCTCTCTGAAATACACATTTTGTCGTTGACCCAAGTGGCAATCAAGTCGAACTATTGTGTGCGATTGATAGTGGATGGAAAACTCGAATATTCTACCTTGATCCAAAAGTTTCAGGAATGTCTACAGAGTGGCACTTTCAGTCATCTGTTTTTTTTTTAGGTTAGCACATCTGTCATTAGCATTCACTCCAAATTTTAGCGTCGAGGCTTGACATTTGAAAAAGCTACGCTGTTGAGAGTACATCTGTCTCCGTGTGTGTTTTCATAAGATTTTTTACGATTTTAAAAATGGGATCAATGGGATTTCGAAGGAAAAGTTAAGCTAGTTCGCGAGGGATGCTTTTGCAATAGTGAGGGAATTTAACCCAATCTAAAAAACCTCCCGGGGGGATTCACTTTCGTCATCCCAAATGGAATTAAACATAGTCGTTCGACTAATCAGCAATTCATTTTTGAATTATAAGTTAGAAAAGATAGAAATGAAAAATCAGCCGTTTGTCGGATTTCAAGACTTTTTTCTAGGCCTTAGCTAACTCTTACAGATCAAGAGTTTCCAGATTACGTTGTCAGTATTTAATAGTTCTGTCATTTCTATGTTAACGTGGTTGAGAAGCCTACTTTTGTGTCTTTGAGAATTTGCGTACGTACTAAGGTGCATTAATTACGTTCCTTAGTACCTTATTTTGGAGGACTTTGATTTTTTGTAATTTTGTTTGGCATGTACATGCCCACAACTGGAGCCCATAGGTCCATACCGGTTTCAGAACCTGCTTGTATAGCAATAGATTATAGTAGTTGGACAGGGATGAGTATCTCCCAATAAGCCAATACATTTTACTGTGTCGCATGTTCAACTCATCTCTCTTTTTCTTTACTTGCGCTTTCCAACGCAGTTTAGCGTCTAGGGTCATGCCTAGATATTTGGCTGTATTTGAGTATTCCACTACACAGTTGTTTAAGTATACTGGAATGTGTGGTACTTTTTTATATGTAAAATTAATATGGACTGACTTTAGGTCGTTTAATTTAATCTGCCATTTTTTAGTCCATTCTGAAATACTGTTTACTGCCATTTGAAGCTTTTTTGTTGCTATTTCGACAGTTGCTCCCACAGCAAGTACAGCAGTGTCATCTGCAAAAGTTGCTATAGTGGTTTCTCCACTTTCAGGCAGATCTCTAGTGAATAAGAGGTAAAGCACAGGACCCAATACACTGCCTTGTGGTACGCCCGCTTTAATTTCTCTTAATGTTGAGTATACACATAGTAGACAACTTTCAAAAGAGGCTAATGAAATTTGCACTGTAATACATTTTATCACCCTTTTAAGAATGGCATGAACCCGTTTCCTCGTATAACCTCATACTGCTATATCAAGAAATATTGTAGAGCACACATTTGTCTCTTCAAATGCTTTTTCGATTTTATCTGTGCTTCTATGCACCTGATCAATTGTAGAGTGCTTATTTCTAAATCCAGATTTTTGAAATGGGTCTATCGGTTTTTCATCAATTATCTTTTGCCGACGTTTTATCAGCATTTTTTTCGAATAACTTGGACAACATTGGTAGTATCGATATTGGGCGATATGAGGTTACTTTGCTAGGTGGTCTGCCTGGTTTTGGTATCTTTATTACAC
>OY720432.1:48004566-48189426 GCA_963082735.1 Pocota personata | reverse complement strand
TAATAATAAGTACCTTGCTATTTAAGTACTATTTCATATTTATTTAAGAGATTTTGCCCGCAAAGCAATTTTAAGGATTTTGTCTTAAAATAAAGTAGGCGTTGTTGCAACTGTTTATTAGCTGATTTCACGAATTATGAGCAAATTTTAAAATGATGGCTGATTCATTATCTAGCCTGCGGTGAAATTGCAATGACCGGCTTTTTAGGAAGACGACCCCAAAAAGTGGGCATGGATTTATATAGTGTATGAGCAGTTTATAAAGCAAGCATTTTGAGAGAGACTGTTGTCAAGAGCAGACGTGTTTCTTAAAGTGTCGTGGGGTGCGAATTCTTTAATTTACTTTTAATCTTCCAAACAGTCAGTTAACTATACAAAAATGAATTGCCCGGTTTGCAAAGACAAAATAGATCGCAACGATGCATCAAAAATACAGTGCGGTGATTGTAAAAGTCTGTTTTACGGTTCGTGTGCTAATATTCAACCGGCAGATATTGAATATCTAACAACCAACAATCTTGCACATCGTTGCGACAAGTGTTCTGTTTTGCGCCGCAAATCTCCTCAACAGCCATTACCGATACCATCTATTGCACAACAAAAAATGCAGCCCTCTAATAAACAGCAAAAAACAACAGCATCGAAGTCAACAGCAGCTCCAGTCAAGACTACCTCTGTTTCATCACATCGAGAGAAAGTACCTGTTAAATTGTCGACAACACCCAAATCGCCGGCTGCCCACGCAAATCCTGCCTCGCTTTCGTATCAATGCGAAGCAGAACCTGTACTTGGCACAGCGAACGATAGTATGACGACGGTTCTCTCTACTTTGGCCGAAAGCTCACTAACCCTGTAACTGCTTTACTCTGAAATTCTCAGTTTGAAAAAAATCAACAGTGACTTTCTCAGTACAATGCAACAGCTTAAAGAGGAGAATAAAACATTGCGTAAGAAGGTGTCAAATTTGGAGAGCAGAATGAACTGGAGGGAGCAGAAGCAACTGGAGAATGTTGTTGAAATTGTTGGTGTACCTGATCTAAACAGTCCTAATGCAAGGGAGTGAGCTAATGAGATCTTTAACAAAGCTTTAAATATATCTGTATCGACTGAGGATATACAGAAATGTTATGTTAAGCACATAAATAAAACAAAACATACGAGCACAACCTCCACTTCGAATGATCCCAGTGATATTCTTTACGTGCATTTCTCTTCACACAACGTCAAGCAGAAAGTGATGGAAAGCAAAAAAAATTTTAAGAGGAAGCTGAACTTATCAATTTTTGTTGTTGGTAGTAATTCTAATATTTTTATTAATGATAGCTTAACTAAATATTCGAAAGCTTTGTTTATGGCAGCAAAAAAAATTAAAAGGGAGTATAAATTCAAATATATGTGGTTCAGGAATTCTCATATTTTATTGAGAAAATTTGATAATAGTGAGGTTGTTGTCATAAGATCATTTGATGATATAGCTGCTCTCCAAGGGCAATAATATGAATGATTTCTTTGATCTTCTGCCCGACAGCCTCACTATAAGAACCATTAGATATTATTCTGATAGCATTTTTAGTTGTAAACCAGGTAGCAAATCATTTTTCGTTTTACATCAAAATATTCGTAGTTTGCGTCAAAATTTCGATTTACTGATTGGGAATCTTGAAGCTTTTGTAAACCTGCCACAAATAATATTTGTGTCTGAAATTTGGATTTATTCTTGTGAAATTGAAGATTATCATATTCCTAATTACAATTTTTTTGCAAATACTAATGATACGTACTCTGCCGGTGGAGTGGGAGTTTTTGTATCTGGCTTGTATGAGTGTGATGTTAAAATTTGTAATCTAAGTAGCGCGGATGTCATCAAAGTGTGTTGCAATATCGAAAACGAATTATTTAATTTTGTATGTGTATATAGACTTCATTCTTCACCTCCTAACTTGTTTTTAGATGAATTATCAAACTTTCTTAATAATGAACGTTCTGCAAATCTGGTTATCTTAGGCGACTTTAATTTAGATATTTTAGATTCTAATTCATACCAAGCGCTCATGGCTGAACACGGACTCTTATCCTTGGTTGATGAACCTACCAGAGCAATTTCAGGCACCTGCCTTGACCATGTTTTTGTTCGTCTTGTGAATTTTGATGTGAATCTCCTTGCTGGAATTATCATGGACCTTCATATAACTGACCATTGTTTGACGGGAATCCTTTTTGAAAACGTAAAATGTAAAAAGCCATTCGTGTCTCCTCAAGCCAAATTTGATAAAATAGACTTTCATGTATTGAATGATAAGCTTCGCTATGAAAATTGGGACAGTGTTTACGCTGAAAAAAGTGCTTCTCTAGCATATGACGCATTTCTTAGGATTTTAAAGCACTACATTGGTTCATCTACTTTCACTTTCACACACAAAAAATCGGAATATCGCCTTAAACCTTGGATAAATCGTACCCTTATCAAAAAAATAAAACAAAAACACAAAAAAAATGTAAAAAAAAATGCTGGAAACATCCTTTGAATAGTTGCTTATAAAGTCGTTTTAAAAAGCTTTGCAAAAATGTGAATAAGGAAGTTATAATCGCTCGGGATAGGTATTTTCACTCCAAATTACAAACGGCAAGTGGGAATCTAAAGAAAGAGTGGCAAGTCGTTAACAGTATTGTTAGTCGAAAAGTTTGCCCTAACTCAGTTCCCATCATACTAAAAAAAGGTAGTATTTATATTTCGAATCCTTTAGATATAGCAAATGAATTTAGCAATTACTTTGCTTCTATTGGACAGTCCTCTTTTTCAGGTAGCCCGGAAACTTCTTGTAATTGCTGCACTAAGCCTGGTACTCTAGGCAATGACTACAGGAACAGCTTCGTTTTTGAATCGATTACAGGACTTGAATTGCTAAAAACAATAAATTCTCTACCAAATTCTAATTCACATGGTAATGATGAGATTTCGAATTTGATTCTAAAGAAAATTGGGCCCAACTTAATAGATATTTTGTCCTACCTTTTTAATTTCAGCATTATGTCTGGTACTTTTCCCGCTGAACTGAAATGCGCTGTAGTGGTTCCATTATTTAAAAAGGGTAACAAGACAGACAAATCTAATTATAGGCCAATTTCGTTGTTGTCTTCGATTTCCAAAGTTTTTGAAAAAGTAGTTAAAACAAGAATTTTAGCCTATCTTAATCATATAGATTTTTTTAGTCCCATGCAGTTTGGTTTCAGAGCTGGTCTTTCCACTGAAGATGCCATATTGAATTTTTGCTCTATTTTGTATAAAGGGTTAGACAGCAAACACTTTTGCGCTGGCCTTTTTGTCGACATTACTAAGGCATTTGATATGGTTAATCATATAATTCTCCTAGATAAATTATATAAGGCCGGATTCAGAGGATTCATATATGAATGGTTTGTGTCTTATCTTAACGATAGGATGCAATATGTAAAAATTGGAAGCAATATAAGCAGTCCAAAAACAAATAACATAGGAGTGCCCCAAGGTTCTGTACTTGGTCCAATTTTATTCCTCATATATATAAATTTCCTATTTACTCTTCCATTCTTGGGTAAAACTAAAGCATTTGCCGACGACCTTGGAATTGCATATTATTCAGTTAGTCCATTAGATCTAATAGCTAACATAAACCCTGACGTCTTTTTACTAAGATGCTAGTTTGCGGAACACAGGCTTATTGTTAGTAGCAAAACTAAATTGATGTATTTCAGTCTTACTGGGCAGGAGTACCCTGACTCAGATATAATATTCCATTTCCATGATTGTGAAAGCCATGACCTGTTAAACAACCGATGCAGTTTCCAAAATGGTCTAACTTTCAATAGAAGCGCTGACTGCAGTATTAAATGCTTCAAAATTGAAAGTGTAGATAAATATCTTGGTGTTACTATTAACCAAAATTTGAACTGGTCTAAGCACATTTCTTTTTTAAAAAAATACGCCCTAGGAAGTATTGCTCTTCTAGCACTATGAAAATGGTCTATTATGGATTATTCCATTCGAGATTGCAATATGGACTTTGTAGTTGGGGTGGCGCTTATTTTAGTAAGCTACAACAACTGACTGTCACTCAAAAATCTGCTATACGAAAAGTTTGTAGTTCGCGCCGTTCAGCACACACTATGGACCTGTTTAAGACCTTGAAAATTCTTCCTTTACGACATTTATTTTATTTTAAAGTTTTGAAGGTCTTTTTCATGAGAGGCGGGTATTTGGAAAGCCCGATTTCTGGCTTTCGCAGCTTACGTAGCTTTTCGAATTTTGTTGTAACTATTCCCGTTTTTCGCACTACAAGTTACAGAAACTCTTACTCCATTGTCTCATGCAAACTATTTAACACTTTGTCCTTGGAAATTCGATCCACAAGAAATTTCTACGCGTTTCAAAAAGCAACGAAATCATGACTTCTTGGTTTTAACCATCACGAAATCGAGAATCTGTTGCGCTACACAGCATAACAAAAAAAAAAAAAGATTTGCCCATTTGCTTTATTTGCTTTATTAGTATATACCTATATGTAGCTATAATATTATTTGAATTTATACTTTTTTAATTTTTTAATTTTTTAATTGTTAAAGATTACTTTACTTCCCACAATTGCTGAATTTTGTTTTATATAAATCTTAACTTATTATCATCTCTATTCTTTTTCTTTTTATCTACCTTTGTACACCCCACAAAAAGTTAATATTTTTAAATGTGGCTTCACCTCTATTTTTATTAAATATAGATGCCACTAACTATTCTGTATGTATTAACTCATTGAAATATTGTATGTAAAATTGTAAACTAACTTTTTATGCATATATGAATAAAGAAAAATTGAAAATTGAAATTGAAATTGATGCCTACATATTATGTCAAGACATTTTTTTTCAATTTTTAATAAAAATATTGAAAAAGTGCGTTTTTGGTAAAGTGGGAGTGCCTGTGGGTGAATTTAAAAAATGTATACAATTGTACAGCTTCGAGTTCCAACATTTTTTTAACAGAAAGTGGGCTTTTTAACCGAAGTTCACGGATTGTGATGAGATATCCACAATAAGCCTTAACCATTACCGTTAGTGGATTAAAAAAGCAATATATGTTTTTTTTTTTTTTTTTCAGCACATGCTCCTAAAATCGGGCGTGGCGTTATATAATGTAGGGACAGAATGTAAAGAAAATCAGCATAAATACATACTATAGGGTGACTAGATTAGAACAATAGAGAAAAAAAATTCAATTAAAACAACAGCGGTGTAAGACATCAAATTGATTCTCACTTTATTTTGAAGCTACATTCATGCCATTATGTATGGAATAGCACATCATTTAAATGGCCACTTTGGCATCGCTGGCACTGCTTCAAGCGGTCGGTCCAATTTTTGATGAATCGGTCCAATATGTGCGGCATTATTCCGGCAATAGCGTCTCGAATGTTGGCCTCGAGCTCATCCAAAGTGGTTGACTTGTTAGCGTAGACTAAGAACTTGACGTAGCCCCAGAGAAAATAATCAAAGGGTGTCAAGTCGCATGGTCGCGGCGGCCAATTGATGAACCCTCGCCGTGAGATGACCCAGTCGCCAAATTGCTCCTTCACCACTTCGAGCGTTGCATCGCTTGTATGGCATGTAGCGCTGTCTTGTTGGAACCACAGCTTAGATATATCGATGTTGTCGAGCTCTCGCCACAGAAAGTAGGTTAACATCGCTCTATAGCGAGGACCATTGACGGTAATGGTGTCTCCTTCCTCATTTCGAAAGAAATAAGATCCGATGATGCCGCCGTGCCATAAACCGCACCAAACAGTCAATCTTTGTGGATGCATTGATGCTTGGTCGAACACTTGTAGATTGTGGTCGCTTCAATAATGGCAATTTTGCTTGTAGACATAGCCGCTCAGCTAAAAATGGACCTCGTCCGAGAAGATGATTTTTTGGCCAAAATCCGGATCTCCGGCCAACATTTCCATCGCCCAATTAGAGAACTCACAACGTTGTCTATGGTCGTTCGGCTTCAATCCTTGCGTCAGCACAATCTTATACGGATGTAGGCCCATATCCAACCGCAAAATAAGCCTCATTGACTCTCTGGCGATGCCCAATTCAGCTGATCGGCGCCGAATCGACATTTCTGGGTCTTCTTCGATACTGGCTTTACGGCGGCTATGTTTTCTTTACTTCGCACCGATCTCTGTCTGGTTGGTGGCTTAAGGCTCAAAAGAGTGTACTCATGCTCAAACTTTTCCACGGTGCTACGAATTGCCTGCGCACTGAACCTCACGACGAAATTCACGTTGCGTATTTACAACTGAGCTGGAATTTCGATAATATTTTTTAATAATTTCCACACATTCGAGAAGCGTCAACGCACTAAATTAGACTTTTGGGAAGGGTTAAATTTGATTTGGGAAGAGATTGGAACAAGTTGAACTTGGCACACTTTTAATATCCCACTCCTTTTCGTTACTGAACTGTTACAGGATTTTTGTACTAGAAAACTTGATCCCTTTTCATGTTAAAGTTTTTTTTGTAAAATATTAATACTTTTTGCAAAGATAAGGCTGGGTACATAATTATTATGTAATGATTTAGTAACAAAACAAGCCATCTATAAAGCACAATGAAATACCGCAATGATTAATATGTGGCCCCGTTCCCCACTCATTTTTAGGAAAAGAATTTTCTACATTTGTCACACCCTCCCTCCACTTTTTTTCGATGCGATGTTGAAAAGTTCAACTTTCTTATTTGTTTCTTTGTCTACACACTAAGTGTTAACCCTGTGTCAAATACTCGTATCAAGGTTCTATGTTCACGGGAAGAACCCTACAGGTTTTGATACCTTCTGTTGTACTGTCTGATAATATCAAAATTGATTAAAATTGATTTAAAAAATTTTAGAGGTTCGTAGCGCCATAGTGGGATTTGAGGAACTCTTTTCTTTTTAAAGTAAATAGGTATATATTTATACATACCAGTGGCGTGGCGTCCATACAAGCCGATTCCTTCCGGCTTCCCTTTTCAAATATTAAAAAATTTTATTTTGCCACTTGCCAATCATCACATTCAATTATTTGTTCATCTAACCATTCTTCATTCATAAATCATAACTTTATACACGCTCGAAGATGAAATGCTGCGACCACTTCGGTTGTTTATTCATTTTTACTGACACACAAACTCGCACACATAGGCGAGACAAGTATGAACTCCTCTACCGAGAGAGCGTGTAATGAAATTTTTTTTATGCATTCATTTCTTCACAGTACGAACTTTCTACTCTACTCCTTTCTGGCATATAGTAGAAGTTTATTTGCGATTTCTTTGTCTAACATACATTCGCTTATGAGGAAAATAACCCGCGATTTCTCGGCTTTTGTGGATGAACATTGGTGGAGGAGAAATGTTTTAGTTCGAGGGAGTTTTTTTGTTTTTTTATTGTAGGCAACAAAATAAGCCGCGTAAATCGGGTTATTGGGTGATGTAGTTGTTCGAACGGCGTTTGAGGTTTTTCTTACTTGTTGGGATTTTTTTTTTTTTTTTTCAAATTTGAAATGACAGTTGCAACTCGGTTGTGTAATTGTGCATGATTTATTGAAAATTTGGATGCAAATTTTGGTGATTTTTGTTACTGCTAATTATTAGAAAATTTTAAAAATTTAGCAATTACATATTGGTAGTTAAGTTAGTGTTTTAAATTATTAAATTATTATAAAATAGTGTGTGAGCTAAGTGAATAGTTATTAGCTATATACCAAGTAAGTAATTATAAATCTACTCAAGAGGTGCCCCATTGAACATTCTTATTATTCATAGAAAAGATGTCTCTGGTTAATTTTGAGTGTTGTTTAACTGATTTTCTTCTAAAAGAAACCCACGAGTTCAGTAAGCTTTCTTTTTTGTAAAAAAAACAAGTTATAGAACTAGGTCGTTCGACACCATCAATGAAAATTGATTATTTGCATGAATTTGGCGAATATCGCATAGAGACTTCTTTAGGGAATTCTTACGAGGCTCATAATAGAAAAGTTGATCGCAATCGCGATTTAATGAAGCGTTTCATAGACACTGTAGTTCTTCTAGGAAAAAAAGAGCTGGCATTCCGGGGTATCAGAGACTCGATGACAACATCATTCGCGTATAGTGAACGTCTTATTCAATTGCAGAGAAGATATAGAGCTTGCGAAGCAAAAGATCGAGCGTTTTGAGTCATGGTTTCATTCTGAATTTTTAAACTCATTTGACTCAATCTATGAGAGCGTAAGTAACTGCTCAGAACCTCCACCAAAACGCCGACTACTTAATATTGATTCAAATACAAATTATAGCCGAATTTTTGTAGCAATTATAGATAATGTTACAAGTCAGATTAAGAATAGGTATAGTTCATTTAGTTCATATATTTACTTTGATTTATTAAACAAATCAAAATATGAATATTTTTCTAATTCAATGCCGGATTACAAAATATCTTCTTTAATTACCTATTTCATGGAATTTTTAATTTTACTACTTCAAAAAAAGGAACTCAAAGTTTTATACACTTGAGGTTTTTCAACTTTATAAGCATATTAATACGGAAATGCTTAGAGATACTTTTTCTTAAGGTCTAACATTGTGTGAAATCTTTTTAACCCTGCCTTTGACTGTGGCCTCTGTCGATAGATCTTTTTCGACTTAAAAAAGAGTCCACACTTAAGAAATTCCCAAAAAAAGGAGAAAGACTCTCAGACCTGGCACTTTTATCTATCGAAAAGCACCTTCTTTTAGAAATTAAAAATAACTCAAATTTTTATGAAAGAGTTTTAGCAGAATTCGTAAAAAAGAATCGTAGGATAGCTTTAGAGTACATAATTGTAATTGCTAAATTTTTTATATTTAACAACTCGGAGCGTTAAATCAATAACTTTTATAGATTATTCTGCCCAAATTTTTTCGGCTCCCCTCTCTTGAAATTTCACCCCACGCCACATACAATTTCTCAATTAATTATCTTCGTTGTTACGGTTTTTTATCAGAAATATCTTACCGAATTTCATGGATGAGATATTCACAATAAATCTTAAGCAATACCATAAATGGGTTTGAGAAAGGAAAGTATTGTTTTTTTTTTGCAGAATGTATGAACTATTTCTTCAGTTTTTAGTAAAAATATTTATAAAAAATTTGTAGGTGTATATTTTCTGAGAAGTGGGCGTGTATGTGGATGGATTTAGACAAATCTTACACACGTACTGCTTAGGATTGCAGAAAGGTTTTATATGAAATTTCATCTCTTAAACCCAAAAAGCAGTGGCATACTAACGGACTGACAGACGCACATTTCTGATATACATAACTTTCGATTCTGATTACAAATACCTACGTACTACGTGTATATGTACTTTTGGGAGTATAAGTTAACACGAAATATATAAATTTTCTGAATTGCACAGGACCCAATTTTCTTTCAGACAAAATTCTTTAAAGTAATTGCAACAGAACACGCATTTAAGCTCTGCTGACATAAACAAAATTAATCAATAAATGCATGTGAAGTAATATAGGGAATTTAGTCTCAATTTTGAGTTCAATAAATGACATGCAATTCCTTTTTAAAAAAAAACAGCGTAGCGTATTTCTGTAAATGGCGCCCTAACAGGGACTGCCTGCGTTGCACTGCTGTGTAAACCGCTAATCAGTACAACTAACAATAACCAAGTTGACTTTTCCAAAGCATCTAACAGTTAGTGGGTGTCAACCGAAGACGAAGCGAGTGCGTGACTTTCCTCAACGAAATCGTGCGATAATCAAGCGCGATATAAAACAAGAAGTAATATTACATTTGGACACCAGACCACGGAGAACCTGTGTTTGTGTAAGGGAAAGCCCCTAGTAGCTTTGTAGCAAAAGGAGTCCAGCAGTTCCAGAACTTCTACCTAACATGTTTATGGAAATAGAAGTAACATCGTTGATATTCTTCTAAGTCGTATATATTTGTTTTTTTTTAAGGCATCAGATGCTTATGTTCTCAAACTAGTGTAAACTTAATTCAAGTTGTAAAGAGAAAAACGATTCAAAGCTTACTAAACTAAGACTCACTTTCAATTATTATTATTAAAATTTAAAAACCAATTAAATTGAGACTAAGTTTTTATTTACCATTACTCAAATTTAATTCTAAATCTCGGTTCTTAAGAAATAAAATTTAAAATGTCGAAACAATTTAATTAGAGCAGATTGTTTAGAATTACCGGCAGAACATGTTGCTTTTCCGCCCGCTCCCCCGATTGCTAACCAAGTTGTTGACAATATGGTACAGCTCATTGCAAGACTAATGAAAACTTGTATTTGTAATACAAGGTTGACAAATATTTAACTCAATCATAAATCTTGCATCGGATATTAATAATGACATTGATATACCGATTAGCATAAGGTAACGACAGAAATTTGTCTGACATGAACAAAATACCGGAGTGGTAAAAATTTTTATTTTCAATTTCAATTTATTTTAAAACAATCATACACTTAGATACAAAATCCATTATTGTGCAGAGTTAAACAGTGGAAGTGAAGAAAGTTGAAAACAAATCTAAAAACTAAAATATACACTCCGTCTCACTTGATTATGAACAGGCAGTTTTTTGTTTTAATTTTACGATATTTTTCAAACCCTTCGCTAATCTGGGAAAAACCAATTGCACAAGGAATGAAGGATATATTATGTTTATATTGTAAACAAAAATGGGATTAAGTTGATAAATGCAACTTTTGTGACGTTTTTTCCAAAAAGGTCATAAAATTTACATGTTTTTTTTTGTCTCACTTGATTACGAACAGTAGCTAAATCTACCTTTTAGAAGCTTAAAAGGTAAAAAAACAATACAAAATTTGTTTGTATAAATAAATGTTGGTTTTATTCAAAGAGTAGCAATAAGTTTTAGTAATGGGTTCTACCTCCTGATCGCTGAATCACTTCAAGTAGCCTGCTGTGTAGAGATTAATAGAGTGCTGTCAAATAATCTAGCGAAAATTTCGGACCAGGCTCGTTTTATGGCTTCAATAATCTCTTCCGTTTCATCATATTGCCTTCCTCGTTCGTAGACTTTTCTTGAAAGCCAACCCCACACGTTTACCATGATGTTCAGGTCGGGTGAATATGGCGGCCATGCAAGTAGGTTTACATTTTGGTTCTGAATCCAGGTTTTTGTTGTCCGTGCGGTATGTATCGGTGCATTGTCTTGTTGGAAAGTCCATCGCTGTCCACCAAATATCTCCGAAAATTGTGGAAAAGCTCTTTCCAGTATCGATTTGTAAGTGATAGCCGTCATTTCGGAGCTTTGGAAATCCAGCTCCACAGTTCCGTAATAGCTTATTGCTCCCCATACCATTACACCACCTCCTTTGCTGTGCCGCCTTTGAAGATGTATTTCTTCTTTTCTCAAATCATGGAAATAACATCTGTATCCATCAGGTCCGTCCAAATTAAATTTTTTTTTCATCAGAAAAGACGACGGTATGCCACTCTCCATTCCACCTGATGTGACTTGTTGCAAAATCAAGCCGCTGGATTTTACGTACCGCATTCAATGGTGGTTTCCTCTTCATTTTTTCATGGCGAATATGGCTGGCCTTCTGTATCACGCGATGAACAGTCGATCTGCTAGATGTAACTCCAGTCTCTGCCTTAATTTTACTTACGGAGAGACATGAATTTGAAGCAACTCTCAGTATGGCCCGCCTTTCCTGACAAGTTGTTGCTTTGCTGACTCTTCCTTTGCTGTTTTTTCCATACTTCTCCGGGTCCTTAATAAAGCTGTGTATAACAGTGGCGCCTCTTCCAATCTTGCTGGCTATGAAACGGATGGATTTTCCTTGTTCCCGGTAAGCTCGAATTTGGCCTTTTTCCTCCTTGGTTAATGTCTTTCCTTTACCCATAGTTGTGGATTGTATGAAGTTATTTCTTGAACTAAGCTCCCTCATACTCTAAGTATCCTTTTATTTGATTTAAAACATGGTAACGGGTAGATTTATCTACTGTTCGTAATCAAGTGAGACAAAAAAAACAGGTAAATTTTATGACCTTTTTGGAAAAAACGTCATAAAAGTTGCATTTATCAACTTAATCCCATTTTTTTTACAATATAAACATAATATATCATTCATTCCTTGTGCAATTGGTTTTTCCCAGATTAGCGAAGGGTTTGAAAAAATTAAAACAAAAAACTGCCTGTTCGTAATCAAGTGAGATGGAGTATACATACAAATTTCATTTAAATTAATGTAGAAAAAAGATCCCTAGTAACCTAGCCTTAATGTTAGCTTACTCCCTTACAAAAACGACGACGTAAACCATTGATTTTCATGTACTCAGATGCTGCTTGAGCCCTCTCCTGAAGTCACCGATTCCCTGGCTGGAAGTGAGTTCCATAGTCGCACAGCATATAAAAAAAATTGTTTTTCGGTAGTGTTATACCTGAAGGTTGGCAAAATAAAGACCCGACTTCTTTTGGAAGATGCATATTGAATTCTATGGTAAAAGTACTCCGGAATTTTATTTTGTTTAAGTTTGAAAAGAAAGACTAAAATGTTGGAATCCAAATATTCTTGGAATCCCATGCCAAGAAAATCTTTAACATATCCAGAAATATGATCATGACGGCGAACATTGTACACAAATCTCAGAGCGCTGTTGAATGCAACCCTTAATTTTCGTGAACTAAGGATGCTTAAATCACAAAACACTGGGTGTGCATATAGCAACATTGGCAAAATCAAGGCCTTCACCAGTGTCGCCTTCACCCTAGTTGAAAGACAGTAGCCAGATTGTTACAATGTGCGTAGACCACCGTATACCTTGCCCACAGTAGTAGCCACGTGATCGTCCCAGGTTAGATTTCGCTTAAAGTTTAGCCCTAAGTTTTTTACCCGCTCAGCATATACAAGGTGGTCACTATCTACTTCTATAAGGGGAAAACAGGATACGTCTAAGTTGGTACGGCTTATAACGATAGCTTGGCTTTTGTCACAATTGAGTTTAAGCCTGTTTGTTTGGGCCCAACGAACCACTAATCTTAAATCCTCATTTATACGTAAAGTCGCATCTTCTATCAGTCCCAGGGGGTAACTGAGGTGCAATTGAACGTCATCGGCGTACATCTGTACTTTACAGCTATGTATGATTGAGGGTAAGTCGTTATTAAACATAGAGAAAAGTAACGGTCCCATAATAGATCCCTGTGGTACCCCAGCCTTCGTGAGGTAATATGATCCTTATCCATCGCTGAGCCAAAATCGTCAACCAGATTCAGCAGGGCGGTAGTGAAGCTATGTTGTTGTCTAAAGCCTGATTGGAACGGTGAAAGGAGATCGAATTGGTTCAGGTATGTATATATCTGCATGCTCATCAGCTTCTCGAACACCTTGGAAATAAAGGGGAGTATGGAAATAGGACGATATTCTTTTTCTTCGGCGACCGTGCTTTTTAAAACCGGGATTAATTTTGAAACCTTCCAGGAGTAGGACAACACGTTGTTGAAAATGTACGTCAGGAGAGACAGTACTTCGAAGATAATGGTCTTAAGACATTTTGGGTGCATGCAGTCAAAACCAATTGCATCCGATTTAACGGCAAAAACCGCATTAAGGACATCCGGTAGGCAGGCTCAACTAAATCCAAATTTTGTTGGTGTTTCGCGGGTTAGCAATGGGTTTATGACTGAGTCTTCATCTATAACATCTTGAAAGCTACATGGGGTTGAAGCAGCAGAAAATTTGACATTAAGGTCTCTGACGTCAATTTCATTATCTTTCGCAGCCAGATTTTTTCTTATACCCAACTCTTTGACATTTTGCCAGGCTTTCTTTGTGCTTAACCCTGACTTGAATTTAGAAGCAAAGAACTTCGATTTAGATAGTCGGATTTCATGCTTCACAGAATTTCTGATCTGTGTAAATTCTTGTCTTAGTTCGGGAATTCTAAATCTTTTCCACCTTTTAAAAGCCTTGTCTCTCTTTTCAAAGAGTGATTCAATTTTAGGAGTGAACCATTCACAGCTTCTATTACGAGGAACGAAGATTTTTATCGGAACATGAGACTCAAACAGACTATTGACTGTGGATGTAAAGTAATCAACCTGATTATCGATAGAGCGCATGCAGTAGAGACTACTCCAATCCAAAGACATTGCATCGTTTTTGAGGGAAATCAGATCGACCGACTTAAAGTCCCTAAAGCTTATCGTTTTCGTTTCAGTTGACCGTTCCAGAGAGATGTCGTAAAAGACAGTAAAAGGGTCATGATGTGAGAACCCAGGGATGTCGAGCTGTCCGTAGAAGTTTATTCGGTCTGATCTATTTACCAGAAAGACATCGAGGAGGGTTGAGTTAGTGGCGCTGAAATGTGTGGAGCTCAGGGAAAAGTCTTTTGGATTTGTCTGGACAAACCATGGAAAAAGAGTACTCAAAATCTACTCAAAATCTACGAACACCTCAAGGGTACTCCAAAATATTACGGCATGTTGTCCGTTATTAGAAACAAAATAACGGGACACACAGATATAGATTTAGAGTCTTATAACAACCCGTTAAATTGGGAAAAGATATTAAAATGCTTAACGTTACACCTCGCGAACAAGACGGACTTAGGCACCCTCGAGCACCAGATGACATCTCTGGTACAAGATAACAGGACGATGCCCGAATTTTACCAGACGGTCTTGATAGACCGTCTTATCATAATTTATCCCTTATTCTAAATAAGCTCGGATCTATAGATATGAGACAAGAGTCTTTAAATAATAGCGGACAGACACTCAAATTCCTCATAGATACGAACTCGAGCAAGAATTACATTCAACCCTGTCATATCTGAAATCCTTTCACAAATGAAAAAAGCTTTTATGTCAATACAGTCGGAGGAAATGCTAAAATTGCACATCATTATTTCATTCAACTTTTTGGCCTCAACGTAGAAAAAATTCTTTGTTCTCCCCAGTCCCATTTCCTTTGAATGTATAATTGATAATGACACGTTAAAAAAATTAAACACTGTCATTCACACCACGGAAATTTATATGAGAATTCACCCGAACATATTCATAGCGCTTAAACAACACATAACAGAAACTGTTAATAATGTAAGCATTAAAACCTCCCATTTGAGTATTGAAGAATCTACTAACCTTATCAACATTATCAAAACCAGTCTCAAAAAGGTTCAGGCCATGGCTGAATTATCAGTTCCTAAAACTTTTAAAGACTTGCTTTCGTTCTTATGTATGTCAAGCTATTATCGTCTTTTTTTATTAGGGACTACGCGGAAATAGCTAAATCGCTGACTTCCTTTTAAGAGGAGAAGATGGACATGGACTCAAACATCTTTCTAAAAACAAGGCGAAGGCCATCCAGGCGAAGGCTTTCAAAAAAAAACTAAACAATCATTAGTTTCCAAGGAAGTTATTCTTACGAGGGCGGGTCAATAAGTCTCTGAAAAATGTAATAAGGAACACTCTTTTCGGTACAAAAACGATTTGTTTTTCAACATACATAGTCTCCTTTTAGCTCTATACACTTCATCCAACGTTTCTCCTATTTGTTGATGCCCTCCAAATAATACGATTTCTCGAGCCCCTCAAAATAAGCGTTTGTTTCAGCGATGACCTCTTCATTCGACCCAAATCTCTTACCTACGAGCCATTTCTTCATGTTTGGAAACAAGAAATAGTCAGAGTTCGTAGCCTAACTCATGCTTGCCATTGCGACTGCGGACTTGTGCGCCGGTGCGTTGTCCTGGTGAAATTTAACTTTTTTATTCGCCAAATGCGGCGTTTTTGCTTCAAATCGGCTTGGAATCGATCCAGCAGCTCTGCGTAATATGCGCCGGTGATCGTTTTACCCTTTTCAAGGTAATCGATGTGAATAACACCGCGCGCATCCCAAAAAACTGTCGCCATGACCTTGTTTGCTGACAAACCCGCCTTGGCCTTCTTCGGCTTCGATTCACCAGGAGAAGTCCATTGATTTGACTATTCCTTAGTTTCTGGAGTGTTGCGGTGAATCCAGGTTTCATCCACGGTTACGAAACGGTGCAAAAACTCAGCCGAATTTTTCTATAACATCGCCAAACACACCTTTGAAGTTGTCAAACGAATGCGTTTGTTGTCGATTGTAAGCAAACGCGGCACCCATTTTGCGGAAAGCTCTTTCATGTCCAAATATTTATGTAAAATCGAAATCACTGAGCTATGTGATAAGCCTGTGGCCTCTTCAAGCTCGCGCTCTTTCACTCGCCGATCGTCCATTATCAAACCATGGATTTTGTCGACCATTTCTGGTGTGGTGACCTCAATTGGGCGACCAGAACGTTCGGTGTCACTTGTGCTTGAACGACCGCACCGAAATTGAGTAAACCAGTGGTGAATGGTTCCAATCGATGGTGAAGAGTCCCCATAATATTTGTCAAGTTTTTGTTTGGTTTGCGTGATAGTTTTTTTCTCGCAAAAATAGTGTAAAAGTTTTCAAGTCGTTTCAATAGTCGAAATTCACTTTTTCCATTTTTACGAAAATGCTAGTAGGCGTCTATATAAAATGGCTGCCACAACAAAACTATTTGACAGGTGTGTCTGAAAATTTTGGGTGCGTTCTTTTGAAAGATGATTCTTGACAAAGAAAAAAAAATTTAAGGTGACGACACAATTTGTGTTAATTTTCAGGTATTGACCCACCCTCGTACTTACCCACATTTTGACAAAGACTTTGAACTCACGATGGACGCTTCTGACTATACAATAGGTGCTGTTGTATCTCAAGACGGTAAACCGATAACGTTTCAATCAAGGATATTAAACAAAAAAGACGAAAGCTCTGCCACTAACTAGAAGTATCTCGGTATCATCTGGACTCTCAACTCGGTTGGGAATTTCCTTTAATCAAAAATAGGTGAAGATCTAAATATTCGGATCATCAACCATTAACATATGCACTGAGCCATAAAACCACGAACCACAAGACGAAGCGCTGGAAGCCAATACTGGAAGAGTACAAACCAGGAAAATCAAATGCAGTTGCCGACGCTTTATCACGACTTCCACAGAAGACACTAATAAATTCAGTGACGCAAGACAGAGACGAGAGTTCGTGACCTAATTTGATCCCAATAGTACAAACACCTATTAACGTCTTCTGTAATCAACTGATTCTCAAAATCGGAAACTAGTTTCGTTGCCCCTATTCCCCCCAAATCTAATTCTATTTCCACCCTACCATAGGCATATTTTTATTCAGCCCAGTCATACTGTCACCGATATCATCAACATATTCAAAGAATACATTAACCCCAGCACAAAAAATGGTTTATTCACAAAAGGAGAAGTTACGAGTATGTGACGAATACAGAACATTTATCCATTACACTTTGCTAATCACAAAGTTAGGTTTACTCAGAAATTGGTTGAAGACATTATGGATGAAACTGTATAGGAGGACAAAATTCTAAGAATCCATCGAAGAGCACATCGGTATCCAGAGGAAAACCGTAAGCACCTGCTTGAAAACTTTTACTTTCCACAAATGGCTGCGAAGATTAAGAGATTAGTGAACAATTTCCAAACATGCAAAGAGAGCAAATACGAAGGACACCCAAATAAACCTGTCCTTGAACCAACCCCTATCCCAAGTTACCCTGGTCACACTGTTTTATATTTTTTTTAACAGAAAAAGTTTCAGTGCTAACTGCCATGTAAATTTAGTAAATTTGCAAAAACTGAAGTAATCCCAATCAAGAGCTATAACTGACATTAGGCAAGCACTTCGATAAATTTTATTCTCATTTTGAGTTCCTGAAAATGTAGTCATTAATAATCGAAAACCTCATAATTCTACAACGATTACATAAATGATGGAAGACGAATTAGGAATATGCGTTTACAAAAGGACAGATTGAGCGGTTTCTTTCCACTCTTTCTGAAATTATGCGATGCCTCAAAGCTGAACAGATTCCTCACTCCTTTGAAGAACTACTCGAAAGAGCAACAAATGAATACGAGTATATAGGTAGTTTTACAGTCCGCTCCACGACTGGCAAAAAGCCTGTTGGACTCTATATGGCCGATGCCCCAGAATAACTCCTGAAGAAGTCGAAAAAAACCGCTAACAAAATATCGAGGAGGTTCCACAAAAATAACGAAGAGACCGCAAGGCGGAGTCTTGTCCTCAGTTTACTTGAACGTTGTGGTAAATAAGCTACTACCTATCCTTATAATGGTTTTAAAACCAGGAAAGCCGCCAAATGAGATAAAATCTTATAGACAAATTTCGCTACTTCCAGTTATATCCAAAATTTTCGAGAGGATATTACTAAGGAGTCTCTAACCGGTTATAGAAGGAAATAATCTTATCCCTGACCACCAGATTGGGTTCAGAAGTAAGCATTCGACGATTGACCAGGTGCATAGAATTACTGACGTAATCGAGAAAGCACTTGAAGAGAAAAAGATATGCTCGAGCGTATTTCTTGACGTCTCGCAAGCCTTTGATAAGGTGTGGCATGATGGCTTGAATTATAAATTACGAAAACTTCTCCCTGTATCCCTATACGATATTCTAGAATCATATCTCGGGAATAGATTCTTCCGTGTTAGACATGTAAATGAATATTCGGAGCTCAAAGAAATTTCGGCCGGTGTACCGCAAGGATGCGTTCTTGGGCCACTTCTCTATCTGTTCTATACTCGAGATATACCGAAAGAAGATGGCACTATCCTGGATGCGTTTGCCGATGACACCGCTATCCTAGCCGTAGCTAAAACAATCGAAGAAACGACTGCAAAACTGCAAAACGCACTGAATAAAGTAAATGAATGGACGAGGGACTGGCGGATCGCCCTCAACGAATCTAAATCTGTTCACGTGAATTTCACTTATAAGAAAACTAGAGTCTTACCAATTTTCCTAAACTTGGCCCGAATGCCTTTTGCAAACGAGGCCAAATACCTTGGAATGACACTCGACGTAAAACTGAAATGGAATTCTCACGTGAAAATGAAACGTAAAGAACTCGAAAACAAATATCGAGAAATGAACTGGTTGCTCGGAAAACGCTCCCAGCTCAGTACTGAGAACAAACTGCTTTTATACAAGCAAGTGCTAAAGCCGGTGTGGACTTACGGTATACAACTTTGGGGCTATACCAAGAAAACAAACGCCAATATTTTACAAACTTTTCAAAATAAAGTGCTAAGAGAAATTGTCCACTCACCGTGGTATACTAGAAACGATGATATCCACAGGGATCTCGGAATTCCGACAAACGAAGCTGAAATTAGAAGCTTCGCGAGAAAGCATAGAAACCGACTAATCGGACATGTCAACAATACAATCCTACAAATTCTGGATGAAAGCAATTTATTGCGCAGACTACAAAGGACGAAACCTTTCGCCTTGGCGAGATACTAATCAACCGCGGATAGATTGCGGAACATGCAGGATCTTTCAGTGGAAAGTAACCTGCCAAACGAGTTTTTTCATGATAGAAAAATTGCTTGTAAGGTCCTTCTTAGTTGCAATATATAACAAATTAAATCGCAGGGTGGTGTTTTTTTTTTAGTCAGTAAGAATCTGACACCACTATGAGCACGCGCTTGCTATCCTCATAGTGTCTATGGAAGATTTTTCACCAACCCTCGGGGAAAAAAAAAATAAAAAACTTATTCTGGAAGGGGAGGGCTGCAGAGTGATCGCTTATTAAAACGACGTTGCAATAGCTGTTTCGGGGAGGGGCACCTGACTACTCTAAGGGAGTTGCTGCAGAATACCGTTGCTAAACTCTCCAAATGGGCTGATAAATGTGGACCGGGGGTAAACCTTAAAAAAACTGAATTGGTCCTTTTTACCAGGTATTTACTTAGCCCCTCCTAAACTGAATGGTACCAGGCTCTTTTTTAAAGACAAAGCAAAATACCTGGGTCTTATTTTGGCTAGGAAATTTAGCTGGAAGCCCAACATCTAGGAACGCGTTAAGAAGGTTACCTCAGCTTTATACTCGTGCAAGAAGGTCATTGGTAAGAAATGGGGAATGCAGCCTCGCATAACTTTCTGGCTCTAAGTATCCATTTTTAGGCCCATACTTATGTACGGCGTGATTGTTTGGTTGCCGGTTCTCTCCAAAGCTAGACACCGTCATCAGAGAGTGAAAATACAGAGATTAGCTTGTCTGTGCACATAACCCGTTTTTCAAGTGCTTCGAAGGAATTGCAAGTATGAGTACAATTCCCGGTAATGGTACTTGCAATTTTTAAGTAAAAGTACCCGGGAATTGTACTTGCACTTAAAAAAAAAAATAAGTACAAGGTAATTGTACTTAAGTTGTACTTCAGTACCAAAATACTTAATTACTTTACACGTCTGCTTAGAACTGCACTAGACATTCTGTTCCATCTAATACCACTAGACTTCTTTGGCAAGCAAGATTCGACTCAATGCCTCCTCATAGTGATGCAGCACATCCATAGGCTACTTCACAATTTTTCAGAACCTAGAATTCATTCCAGAAAACACCGACTACACCCACGCCAGGTTTTTCTTAAGGAAAAAATTGCAGGCCACTATCGCATCTAGACTACACTGGGAGGGAGACATGACCACGGATAAAGAAGCATTACACTTCTTCACGGATGGTTCGAGACAATCGATGGGGTGGGTGGCAGGGTTTCCTGTGTTTTCGCCTCCCAGAGAAAACCCTGCTACCTACCATTGTAGCGTTTTCCAGACGGAGATAATGGCGATCGAAGAAGCTCTATCTTGGCTGAAATGGAGTGTAATATCTGCTAAGGATATTAGCAATTTCACTGACAGTCAAGCCGCTACAAAATCTCTGGAATCGATCTCTTCCACATCAAAGGTCGCTCTAGAATGCCGCTCGCTTCTTAAGGAGATGGCAGAGCAATCCAACATTTACCTGTGCTGGGTGCCGGGGCATAGGGATATTCTAGGGAACAGTAGGGCTGATGATCTTGCCAGGCAGGGCACAAATTTGCAGATTCTACCGGAAAAGGAGAATCTCGTCATGCCTCTCGCTACATGTAAGCAATTGCTCATGTTAAATGCTATCAAGTAGATCAACTTCAGGTAAGAGACTGGCATTAGGTGTCATGCCACTAGACAGATTTGGCCTCAGCGGGATCAGAAACGATCGAAGCGGTTGGTCTCCCCAACCAAAAGGCTTGGTCTATTCTCTAACGACTTTTGTAGAAACTGTAGAGGCAAGGAGGAGGAGACAACTCTTCATCACCTCTGCCCCGGTTCTCTCTGTCAGAAGAAGGCTTCACTTGGGAGCTTACTTCTACGACAGTCTCGGTGTCGTTGCATTAGAAGCTCAAATTGGTTCTAAGGTGGGACGGGAAAAATTCCCTGATCCTCTGGTATCACAATAGACCTACTCTGGTCTAAGTATAATCTAACTATTTCTCGGGGTGATGGGCGAAATGCACATCAATAATACGAAAGAAATTCAGTTACTCCAATTGGAACGCGAATCACAAACATTCATTAGCTATGGGATAATCATCTCCATTATGGTCCTCCTTGTAATCCTAGCAGCTCATAAAATCTTGAATAGACGGAAAAACACAAAAGTAGTTATTCAGCAACTTGAGATGAGAAACATTGAAATCCTTCCACACATGAAAAACACACCAAAATCAGATGACCCTATTATTCCTCGAACAAAATTCTACGACCTTCAGAGATTGAGGACTACTATCGCATTTAAAGGGGAAGACTTAACACGAAATAGATAAATTTTCGGAATTGCACACGACCCAATTTCCTTTCAGACAAAATTCTTGGAAGTAATTGCGACACAACACCGGAACATTTGCATTCAAGCTCTGATGACATAGACAAAATTAATCAATAAATGCATGTGAAATAATATAGGGAACTTAGTCTCAAGTTTGGGTCAATAGAGTACAGGCAATATGCCTGATAAAATGTTTGTTTTAAAAGCAGGGTAGCATATTTCTTTAATATATGTAGTTACGAGCATTATTTCGCTGTGTTACAAAATATGAATCAAAATTGATATATGTATGTACCTAGTGGGGTAGGATACAAATGTATCTGTACAGTAGTACCAATAAAAGCAAAAATTTTATTTTACATGGACCTCGAAGAAGACTATTTTTTACTGTTTCGTACCAGGATGGTGTAAACATAACACTAAGGGACTCAACACGGTGGCTCTCTGTCCGAAATTTTGCACAAAAATAGTAAGCGGTGGTCCAAAAATAGTTAAGAAAAAAAAAAAAAAAAAAATATACAAAAAACTTGTTTATTAGGAGACCTTTGGGGGCATAATATGCTTCAATAAAAAAAAAGTATAATTATACACCACCATGCGACGTATAAAATTAAAGCTGAACTTACAAGGAGCCGAGAAATATAATAAATATAAACATAAGTTTCACACTTGCGACGATTATGACAGTTTTTAGATGAAATGAATAAAGATGAATACGAAATAAATTTTATCAAAATGTCTTTAGTGGTTCTCAAGCAAGCCGCGTGAGGACAATATATGGGCAGACATGGAACAAAAATTCTGTGCTTGGGCTGATCCTGTCAAGTATGACCACAGCTTTCTCTTTTTCTGCGAATTAAAGAAAAAGAAAAAAAACACACAGGAATGATACAATCCATCTAGAACGGATCGTATGATACCCTATCCCCCAGCTTTTAACTTACTCTTAATTAAGTGAGAGTGGCGTTGTAAAATTTGTAAAACAGGTGCATTAATATCATTCGACGATATTTCCGCGACTTTTAACAAATTTTATAGAAAAACTGTTCTCACAGCTATTTTTTAGCAGACAATGGGCGTGGATCCCAGTATTTGTAACCGAAGTTCACGAATTCTGATGAGGTATTCACAATTAGAATTAATCATCAGTATGTATGTAGCTTAAAACCAACACATATATGTTTTTTTTATAAAAACGCCTCCGAAAAGAGGTCGCGGCCATGCACAGGGTGGCCCAGAAGTCACGAACTGGATTGTTTTTGTATTATTGTAAATGCTAAAATGTTGATGAAAACACAAAAATGACGATTGGACTTTTTTATTTAATCAATGCGGTTTTGTTACACATTAATTGCCAAAAACAATATCACGTAGGTGACTACAAATTGCTGCTTCGCACAAAATTGCTTTTTTCACTACATTTTCCATTACCTTCTTTACGAGTAGTATTTCCGACTCTATTGCTCGAACTTCATGCTCAATGTTGACTTTTAATACTTGAATGGTCTGCGGCTTGTTTGCGTAGACAGGCTTTTACAAGTATCCCCAAAGAAAAAAATCGGGTACCCTTAAACCCGGGGAACGTAGTGGTCAAGTTTTCCAAAAGTTATGCGCAACAGGTCTATTGAAGCTCGAGCAATGTGCGAAGTCGCACCATCTTGCTGAAACCACATCAATGGAGTGTCAGCAACAGCTGGCGCCAAAAAGTTTTCAATTATTGTCCGGTATCGGTCGACTGTGATGGACATAGCATGACCATGGTGATCCTCATACAAATGTGGTTCAATTATTCTTGCTGACGTAACATCGCACAAAACTGTACAGTGAAGTGGATGCAACTGACGCTGGTGAACTGCTCTTGGATTCTCCGAAGCTCAAATCCTACAGTTTTGTTTATTAACAAACCAATTCAAATGAAAATGAGCTTCGTCGCTTATGATGAGTGTGTGAATAAAATTATTCTTTTATCTGACAAAATCTTGGAGTCTACGGGAATATTCAAGGCACTTTTGTTGATTCAATGGATTCAATTCTTGCATTTTGTATGGAAAAAGAACAAAAGAAGGGGCAGATCCTTCAAAATTATTTGCAGTGATGTTCTGAACACTCCAAGCTGTGATGAACATCGCCTGGTGGATGTTGCATTTTGGAGCAACACTATCCTTCACTTCAATCGCGGCTGCAATTTGAATGGGTCGTGGTCTTCTGCTTCGGGGCAAGTCCGTAACTGATCCCTGTGTTCGAAAACGTTAAATTATTCGCCTTATAGATGATCGCCATGGACAGTTTGCAGTATTAAAATGACGTCGACAGGCATGCTGAGTTCCACCAATTAACTGTTGATTTGTAAAAAGAGAATTCGACCACTTTCGCTTGTTGCTCCGTAGTGAAACTTTTCATGATTAACTGTGAGAGTTCACTTTAAGTTATTCTGAAAAGGAAGATACAAAAGTTACCTAATTTATAAATTATAAATTGTTTATACTAGTTCGTGACTTCTAGGCCACCCTGTATAATGCATGGAAGAAATGTAGAGAAAGCCAACGTCTATATATTTTTCTTTGACAATATTTTTCAGTTTCTAGCAAAAATATTCATGTTCCTAGCTCAAAACTTAAGGCCGAAAAGAGGTGTCATACGGACGGATGGATGGACATGGCTAGATCGATATACATTTTTATGCTGATCACAAATAAAGGGTGGTTAAGTTTTAAGAGCCGATGTTGATTTTGAATAAAACACAAATCATTTAGGAAATTACTGTCATTTCTTTTTATTATGATAATATTGGTATGGTTCAATTATGTATGGAACAAAATATCGGTCAAATGGCCGCCGCGACCTCAGCGGCACACCTCCATCCGATGGTCCAAATTTTCGATGACGCTGAGGCATAATTGAGGTTCTATGCCGTTAATGTACCGAATTATCTCATCCTTTAGCTCTTGAATTGTTGCTGGCTTATCGACGTACACCTTTTCTTTCAAATAACCCCAAAGAAAGAAGTCCAACGGTGTCAAATCAAATGATCTTGGCGGCCAATTGACATCGCCACCACGTGAGATAACACGGCCATTGAATTTGTCGCGCAAAAGAGCCATTGTTTCGTTAGCTGTGTGGCAAGTGGCACCATCCTGTTGAAACCACATATCGTCCACATCCATATCTTCCAATTCGGGCCATAAAAAGTTCGTTATCATCTCACGATAGCGAACACCATTCACAGTAACTGCCTGACCGGCCTCATTTTGGAAAAAATACGGCCCGATGATGCCGCCAGCCCATAAACCGCAGCAAACAGTCACTCTTTGTGGGTGCATTGGTTTTTCGACAATCACTCTTGGATTATCATTCGCCCAAATGCGGCAATTCTGCTTATTGACGAATCCACTGAGGTAAAAATGTGCCTCATCACTGAAGATGATTTTCTTCGAAAATTGATCATCCACTGTTGCCATTTATTGCCACCATTGTGACCATTGACGACGCTTGAAATGGTCAAGAGGCTTTAGTTCTTGAGTCAATTGCACCTTGTAAGCGCGTAACTGCAAGTCCTTATGCATAATGTTCATCAACGACGAGCGTGAGAGGTCAATTGTTGGGCACGACGACGAGTTGAGGTGGACGGCTCTTCAGCCACACTATCGCGAACAGCAGCAATATTTTCTGCAGTAAGAGCTGTACGAGCATGCACTGGTGTTTTCACATCTACTACAGACCCGGTTTGCACAAATTTTTGCACGATTTTTCCGATTGTACGCACATTTGGACGATTAAATTGACCGAAAGAATCACGAAACGCACGATATGCATTTTGATTTGAACGCCCATTTTCATAATAAGCCTGAATAACTTTAACGCGTTGCTCGATTGTGTATCTTTCCATGGTTCAAATTGAGTTAGTCTGAAATTGAGAAATGTCAAATGAAATGCAGAAAAAAACTTGACGTTTAGGTGTCAACATCGGCCCTTAAAATTTAACCACCCTTTATATATGCTTTTGGAGTTTAGGATTAATATTTCTTTATGTTACAAAATATGTATCAAATTTAATGTACCGTCGATAGGGTAGGGCCCGACTCGCATTTTTTTTAGTTTTTGCCTTTAAGCAATTGTATAGAAAATGACGCATTAATTTTTTTAAATAACTTTATTGAGGATTAATATGCATAAAGAAGAATTATAGATTAGAAAAGAAAGTATAGATTATGAGTCGATTAAGAAATGCCGCACTAGCCCTGAGTGTTTTCCAGTCTGTGATTTCAACCGCTCCTAACCAAAGAAACTTAAAGTGTTCGCAGTCGAACATTTTGTGTCAGACGCTGCGGAGAGGGCCATGGCTTGATGTTCATTTTTATTTTTTTTTTTTTTTTTTTTTTTTTGTTGTTGTTTGTAATTAAACTGTTTTAACTACCAACTAGAACTTAATATTTACATTGCACGCACTATGCTGCGCATTTAATAGAGTTTCCGTCTGACTCGCCTTCGAGTCGCCAAATACTACTTTGACTTTTTATTTGCAGCGGTTCGCTTTTGTACAAGTCGATCCTTTAAAATTTCGATAAGATTCTCTATATCTTCTATGTTGTGGCTGAATATGAGCCTGCATTGTTTGGCTTGAATGTTGCCTTTGTTAAGATTCTTAAGGGCGTGCTGCAAACAGTAGATGTTCCCTTCATCCGTTTTTACCATGGATATATAGAGATTTGCTCGGCATAAATCGCACTCGTTCTGAATAGAGGTGATGGACTGTTTTTTGGATTTCGAAGTCTTTTCAATTGGAATTTTTTTGGTCGAAGTTACACCAGCCGCCTTGAGTTATTCTCTAGCCGCAACTTCTTTTTCAAATACCTCATTTATCATAGGCAGCATTTGAGAGAGAACATCAGCTGTTACGCGCTGATCGGAGGCCAGGGCAAATAGCAACTGCTCCAAGGAAAACATGGCTGGCTCAAAGCTGTCGTGTATATTCCTAAAATCATCTTTGCCCAGTTCAAGCCAAGAACTTGTAGCAAAATAGACACTTTCCGAGACAATATATCCAGTAGCAACACTCGATGTATAAGCTCTAGGAAAGATCACAACGTATTCCCCAGGTTTCTGTTCTATCCGGCACAATGAAACTCCACGATTAGTTAGCATACGAGGAGCCACCATTATTGTATCGCAAGGCATCCAAATTGTTTTATTTTGGCAGTGTGTCGGGATGAGTGAAATTAGAGCTGCTCGGAAGTTTGCACTCTGATCATCGGGAATGCCGTACCACAATTTACTTGCACCGGTGTGTAGGTACTCTATCCACGACAGTCCGTGCGGATCCCGATACCAGCAGCATGCACTAAACAACATACCAACATGCAGTGTTGGTACAGTAACCCCCATTACCGGACCCAATGATCGCAGGACAGATCCTGCATTGTTTGTTAGCACTTTTAGGTTCCATGGATGTCGTGTACACACTGAACCCTTTCCCTTTGGTACAGGTGACGGAAATCCATATCTCCAGCCACTAGTATCAATCGACCCGGAATGGACACAAACATGACTATCACGAACAGCAAAATGACGTCAGAACTCGGCTTCCACCTCAGTCACAGACGGTTCTGTGTTTTTAAACCACAAAGACATCGTGTTTCGAGCAATTCGGAAGAACTGACTTCGACACGTCATCATCTTCATTACTCACACTTTCGGTATTAACAAAACGGTCAGCGTGTCGCCTGGCCCTAGACTCCCGCTTTGCCCAGTCGGCTTCCACTTCATCAAACAGTTTCTGCCGTTCACTGGCAACAACGTGTCGTATGGGATATTTACAGTAGATATCATCCAGCTTAGTTACGCGATCCTACGCTAACTTGGGAATGCACATTTCTTCAGCTACACGAGCCCATTCTTCTTTTCGATTACATCTTTGAGGCCACCCAATTCCTGGACGGTATGATAAAGTCTAGGTAGATCTACTTCCATACCTCCAATCCACGGGAGGTGATTCATCACAATGCTTTGCGTAGCCAAATATTTCTTAATTCCACTCAGTTCCTTGGCACTGGGACCCCAACGTTGTATCATCTTATGGACATACTAATTGTACGCGGTAAAGCGCATGTCATCAGAAACTGGACATTTCGGCTTAAAGCTCAGTGGTGATATTATTTTACAGATTCCAAAACGTGCTGCAATCGGTGTGATTCTATCTATGAACTCCATCGGATCCTGAAACTCCTTTTCGGTCGGCCGGAATATTGGAGCCTCCACCATTTGCGTTGGATCATCGTGACGAGGAAAAGCTGTATTATTGCACATTTTTGTGGAAGTGTCGTTTTTGACTTTTTTACTGGATTGTCCGCGCGATTTTTTTTTTTTTTTTATTTTATTTTAAGGCGGTATCTGGTTGCCTTGTCGATATTGGACATGGTTTAGGTTTTTAGATTGGTCCGTAACCTACTTATGGGACAATGAAATGATAATTCTAATAAGCAACATCAAATAATGTTACTAACCTGAAATGACGAACAATACTCCTTAGAGTCATCTTGAACCCCAGATTATGGTTTCTCTTCTCATGACCATTTTTTTTCAATCTTATTCCAAAGTGCCACTTTTTGTTTTGAATGCACTTCAACGTTCAAAGCAGTTCTTGAAAATAAAAATAAAACTTTTTATGTCAAATGGATTTCAAACTCAAGCACTGCAGTATTTTCCCGGGAAGTCAGTTTACTTTTCCAGGAAATATTTAAATTTCTCAAATAATTCGCGTAAACACTTGACTGGCATCAAAAAGTCAAAATCGCTTCACGATGATTAGGTGGCAGAAGTGGATGAAATGGAAACTTATTGAAGCATACAACTTAAACATTCATCGTCCTTGGGATACTGTAAAGTTTAATCGCATTTTCGGAGGGAATTCCGCACTCTATACATAGATAGATATTTTAAAGTTCTTCAGCTGTGTATAAATATTTAAATATATTTTATAAAAGGAAATTCTGGTTCTATTTATTACATCTTTTATGAATGACGGTTTGCGAGACTGCACTAGGATGAAGTATAAAAGTTTTTAGAGAACGGCGTATTTTTCTGTAACAGAAATTGATATGTTTGGGGTTTGTTTAACCGACATATGGTATGACATCATTTGCTTAAAAGGATGACCGACGATTATTGATTTTAATTCTTTTAGGCTCTTCGATCGGCCTTCAATATTACATTAGAATTTTAAATTTTGGAGGGACAACAACGTTATGAAAAAACTTTCCAGGCAACTCGATGTTGGATTTTACTCTTCTACAGGGTTATTCATTTAGTGCTTTAGGATTTTAAATTTAAATTAAATTAAATTAAATTAAAGATTTCAATGTAATTTACTTTTTTGTTTACTGTTTTCAATTTTGGACTATGATACATATATGTAGCAAATTTCGATTCTTGTGAAATAATATTCGATTACTTTTCGGCACATTTCTGACTGTATTGCGGCCATAACTTTACGGATGTTGATTTTTAAGTGCTTTAAGGTTTGAGGGTTGTCTGCATAGACACAAAGTTTAGCCTAGCCCCACAAAAAGAATCTGATTCAACTGCGTCTGATCACATTATCTTGGTGGCCAACTGATGTTGCCAAATTTAAAAATTAAGCGGCTGGGGATCTTTTTGTGCAATAGAGCCAAATTTACCTATTTAAGGTATACGCCTCTAGAGGTACACTGCAATGCAGAGTCATATCCCCACTGCTGTGAGTAATCATTCTAAAAGAAGTACTTTTACAACTCGCAAACAACGGTGTCAAAACAACTGCTTATTCAGACAACGTAGTGCTGCTGGCAACAAGCTAATTTCTTTCGACCCTAAGCGAGGAACTAGAAGGAGCATTAAGAACTTTATATACTTGGGCCGATAAGTATGGCCTGGCTCCAAAAACCGAGTTGGAACTATTTACTAACAAAAGGAAAATACCACAATTTGTAACACCTACTGTTGGGGGCACCCCTCTCAGAATCTCTAACAGTTCCAAATGCTCGGAATCGTGCTCGATGCGAAACTTAATTTGAGGTTAAATGTCAATGCAAGAATCAACAAAGCTACGATAGCCTTCTACTCGTGCAGTAGAATATTTGGGAAAACTTTGGTGTCATCCTATGGATGTATACGGCTATAGTAAAACCTTTACTGACATATGGCAGCCTCATTTGGTGGCAGGCAGCTAGCAAAACCACAAACCTAATGGCCATCACAAAAGTGCAAAGCACGCTAGTCTGACATAAGCAGCCTCATTTGGTGGCAGGCAGCTAGCAAAACCACCAACTTAATGGCCATTACAAAAGTGCAATGACTAGCGCGCTTTGGAACCACCAGTGCTATGAGAACTGTACCTACAGAAGGACTCGGGGCCATCCTCAATTTGCTCCCAATAGACATTTTCATACGAGTATCGGCGGCTATTAGTGCCCTTGGAATCAGTTAACCAAACAACTCGAGACCAAATGCAATAGGTTACACTACGAGCCTACAGAAACATCTAGGCAATGTATATAGTACTGATTACACCATACCGTATCCAGACTTTATAAGACCTTTCTCAAGCGCCTACCCAAATAGGGATGAATGGAAAAGCGGTATGTTAGTCAGTACACAATCTACAGCAGGTGTGGATATCTACTCCGAACCGCTGGGAATATCAAAGTCAGTCCGACTTCCAAGCGGAGGTCCTAGCAGTGATAATAGCCGCCCGTGAGACTGTGATGAGGGCAATACAACAAGATGATATCACTTTATTCATCGACAGTCAGACAGGAATAAAAGCTGTTACTGCGACAAAAATAAAATCGAAGCTTGTGAAGCTCTGCTTTTCCCCTGGACACGAAGGAATACCAGGGAATGAGAAAGAAGATGAACTGGCAAGAAGAGATTTGGCATGACCCCTCGCTGATCATCCCGTCTTCTACACTAAAGCTCGAAGCAAGGAATAAAGCTCTAACAGAGGCAAACGACAGGTGGACCTCTCTGGGCACTCGTGTCACCACTAGGAAGCTATGGCCATATACGTCAAAGCCAGGACCGACGGACTTGAATACAAAATCCCTATCTACCCTTATGTGAGTAATTATGAGGAATAATACTCTGCCGTATCATATGAAGAAGCTACTTCATCAAATCCATAGGATGGTTTGGACCATAAGAACAGTAAGAATGGTTAAATTTTCTTTTATAGGATCCTTACGGGCAAGGTACTTTTACTCTTTCCCTCAATGGGTAACACAATGGGTCCTGAAATGACCTGAGAGTGGCGGAAGAGGTTTACCCTCGGAAATATGAAATTCATGTCGGAAATATGGAATTCATACCAATGATGGAAATACTTCGAGATTGTATGTAGAATAACCGATGTAATTGAAAAAACTTGTTGATCTAGACAATTCTTAAGCCTCTGATAAGGCGTGCTACGAAGACTTAAAGTTCAAATTGTGACAACTTTTGCCAATACATTTATATATTATACCATTTTGGAGTCATATCTGTCGAATAGACTCTTTCGTGTCAAACACGGTATATTTTAAAAAATAGCGGCTGGGGTACAGCAAGGAAGTGTTCTAGAAAGTGTGCAAGTGTTCTAGGAAGTGTGCAAGAAGAAGGTACCAAATTTGCCGATGATACTACCATTTTGACGACAAGAAAAACTATCGAAGAAACCACTAAAAAGGTGCAAGAAGCATTAAATAGGGTAAATCAACACAGTCTTGGCGAATCACGCTCAACAAAACGCCGTGGTGTAGTGGTAACATCATCGCTTGTCATGCTGTTGTTTCACGGTTCAAATCCTGATATCAAGAATCATCTATTTATTTCGCATGAAATAAATAAAAAAGCCGATCAATTGCGAAGGCATAACACTGGCAGTAGAGTGGTCATATGGCCGAAAATGGAACTTGATCGTGATGATGACATCAGGAGGCCGGAAAAAAATACTGTGAATCATAAGCAACGACAATAATAGCGAAAACATACAAAATACTCCCCAGTTATCTTGACAGCCACCCTTGGATTATACAGAAACTTAATACCACCTGAGTTTTCAACTGCACCACTCTGTCTTTCTCTCTGCCTCTCCCCCTTTCCACAAAAACGCACGTGTTCTAAAAATTAGTATAAGGGTATTCATATCCCCTTTAACACGTACAAATTATAAAAAAAAAGTCTATCAATTGCGAAAGCTAAGTCAACTCTACTGCGAAGGCATAACACTGGCAGTAGGGTAGTCATATGGCCGAAAATGCAACTTGATCATGATGATGACATCAAGTGGACAGGAAAAAATACTGTGAATCATGAGCAACGACAAAAGCAAAAACAAGTAAGCTCCCCAATTATCTGGACAGCCACCCTTGGAGTTCACTGAAAGTTAATACCAGCTGAGTTTCAAACCACTACACTAAATCTTTCTTTCTCTCTTTTTCTCTCTCTTATTCACAACGCCCGTGTCCTGTAGTAGTATAACCTCTTTGGCACGCGCAAATTATAAAAAAAAAAAATCTGTTCATGTAAATTTTACTTATAAAAAAGTTAACAATTTGCCTGTACCCATCTTTGTCAATTCCATTCGAATTCCTTTTTTAAACGAGGCTAAATACCTCGGGATGACACTTGACGCAAAATTGAAGTGGAAGCCGCACGTGAAAAAAAGAAAAAAAATCGCAAAGAACTCGGAAATGTGCTGGTTACTTGGAAAATATTCCAAGCTTAACCTGCGTGGACTTATGGTATACAACTTTGGGGTTGTACTAGAAAAACTAATTGCAATATTTTACAAACTTTTGAAAATAAAGTGCTCAGAGCAATTGTTACCGCACCGACATAAGAAACAACGATATCCATCGGAATTGCCACTGTGGAAAAGTAAATTAAAAACTTTGCGCGAAGACACAAAAATCGATTTGAAGGATACGTGAACAATGCAGTTCTACAAATTCTAGATGAGCGAAATTTTTTGCGCCATCACCACAAAGAACGAGCCCATTCGACCTAACTCGATAAATCATAACCGCGTTAAAATTGCGGAACAAGCAGGAAGTTTTTATCTCGGTATATGAAAACTGCTTGTTAAGCCAATACCTACATATGTAGGTGTAGTAAAAAAAAATGAAGGTAGGTGTTTTTTTTAGCGGGTAAAAATCCCACAGTACTATGAGTACAGGTTTTACAGTCTTCACAGTGTTTGTTTGAAAATTGTTCGCCTACCCTCGGGGAATAATAAATAAAATATCTCTATTCATTTAAAAGTAGAAACACAATGTGGCGCTCGCGGTCGCGCGTTGACAGAATGAATAGAAGCAAATCTGTTGCAACAAGGAAAAACTGCTAAATTCGAGTTTAGACGAAATTGAGTTTTTGATACCATTAAATTCAGCATGCCCAAATCTTCAAGATAAATTTTGTTCTAGCTCTTTATCTCCAAAATTGGAGCTATAATGTACAATGGTTAATAGATAGTCTAGAACCATTTGTAATTTTAAACTTTTTAGCAAAACTTTAATATGCTCTCCTGAAAAATTATCAAACTCGATTTTAGCGGTTTTTCCTTGTTGCAACAGAAATGTGACCTCAGACGTTTGGTCGGTTTTTGATCGTAAATATCGTAAGCACCACCTCAACGACTGGGTAAAGCTACTCTCTACTATTGTCGCTCGTTTTGACAGCTCAGAGCTATTTTGGATTGACATTATTTTTTTGAATTGTTCGATTTGAGCAACAAGGTAAGTTATTGTGTCGTGTATGTACTCCGAATTGTTAGCAACTAATATGTTAAAATTTTCAATTGCTAAATGATGTTTTTTGAACACAAATTAATTATGCAAAGGTTTTTATTGTTTTATTTTCTTATTGATACATATTTGTTTGCCAAGTTATTTCTTATATTTGTGTTTCCTAATTAAACCATAAAAATAAAAACAGTACATTTCTACTCTTTCTGTCGCGCAATCATGTGTGGGGAATTTGAGGGAACAGAACATTATTCTGTCATATTCCTAACCTCTCAACGCGCGACCGTATTTGGTGTAATATTTGGTGTTTCAAATTTTGAGGTCGCGCGTTGATACAAATTTTGTCGTAAGTGGGTAGAATACCTGTAACGCGCGACCGCGAGAGCGCCACATTGTGTTTTGCCCATAAGAGTTATGGGTTTTGCAAGCAAAAAAGTTAAAATGAGCCACTATGTGACTGCTTAAATTCGGTGGGAGAGCCCTCTTGCTGCACTTCTACACCGCTTAGATGACTCCTCTGATGCTGTTCAAATCTCTTTTCATTCATGCATATGAGCGTGAATTTGTTACAAGAGAGACATGCAGGCAGAGGTATAACAACAAAAATGAAATGCATACGAAAGAGAACCAAAGAGGAATAACAAACCAACTTTGGTCTACTCCACTCCAGTTGCCAAATATACGCAACTTCCCGTTCTTGTGCTAATTGATTGTGGATCAGCAATGATAGTTGCGGTGTATTTTCATTTCTTTTTTTTTATTTGATTTCCATTTATCGTCGTGAAGTAGCCAAAGGGGCAAAGGGCTGCTGTGGATTAGTGGCCGGTGACGCGTTGATGATCGTAGGTCATCTTGGGAACGTTGATTTGTTAACGTTATGCGAAGTGCGTGTGATTTAAATCGAGTGTTGTGTTGTGCTATGTTTATTTTTGATGATAAGCGATGATCGCTGAGATGTGTAATCCAGGAAGTGCGTGTGATCCTGGACGTGAAATCTCGGAGGAGTATTGCGCCAGATGCCACAATGCTATTAACCCGGGAGAAATGTTTTCCAAGACAGTAGAGTTCGGGTGAGTTGTAATTTTAAGTTTATTATCATTTTAATTTAGATCCATTTAATTAGTGCGTAAGCGGTTTTTATTACTATTATTATTATTATTTTTTTTTTTTGATCGGGGTGGGTACCGCATTTCCTTTACGACGCATAGAATAGTTCATTCACTGCAGTTTTAACGGATGGTTTATTACACACGAGTTACGAGTAGGATATTGAAATCCCTTTCGGTTAAAAAAAAACAAGTTGTAAACGCTGCAAATGACTTTTATTAACTGACTTGATACATTTCTTGATTTAAAAACGAAACCTAAAGCGGCCCATACACACAACACTTGCGTTGGTGTACTAAGAAGTGTGCTGTGTATGGGCTGGTATGCACATCGATTTCTCGGTGTAGACACGGTGTGGGTAAAATGAAAATATTTTGATTTTTGGTGTCGGTGTCTCGATCGGTGTGATGTGTTGCGGTTGGAACGTTGTGCTGTGAACAACCAGGAAAACTGGCTATACGTGAGTGTGACTTTTTGAGATCATTCATTGATCTTTACAGATCTGTACCTGAGCTTTGGCGGGTTTAATGCAATGAATTTAAGAATAGGGATAAAAAGAAAAAAAGCACGAGAATGTGTACTAAACAAATATAAAGAAAACGAAAGTTTTTTTGTTTTGGTTTATTTTTGTATTTTCTTTTTGTTATTCTAATAAGAAAAAATGATTTCGTTAAACAATAATTTGTTTGACTAAATAAAGATGAAAAAGTAATTTATAATCACTTTTTTACTTGTGTATATCATTTGAGAGATTTGATAATGGCTTCACAGGTTTCTGTAGTAATTTTCCCCAAACTGAGGTGATACAGCAGTCAAAAATTTAAGATCCTCGAAGCTTTTTCCGGATGCAAGGAATCGCAAAGTGACGGAAATCCTTCCGCGAAGAGAAATTGCATCCCGCATATGGGGGTGTCTTTCTTTTTATTTATTGGTTCGACTAAGGTCAAAAGTTCCTGGTATGTCATAACATCCATCCTTAAAAAAATTTTTAAATCTCCAGGCGAGTTATTTTCGAATTCTGCTAGCAGGGCTAAATGCGAAAATTTGTTTCTTTTCAAGAACCAGGCATACCTGCGTATCGTAGTGGACAAATAAAAGTTACTACATCAGAATTTTAATCAAACTTCGCTGAGACTCTCTGGATTTGAATGATTATAAAATTTAGAGAGTGGTAGTCAGTAAATATTTTCAGTAATTGTTAGCAAATAATCTGAGACTAGAATTTTCTAATTTGGGAAGTCTTTGCATTTATTTCTTGTGTTCGAAACAGTAATGGGATGAAAACTGAGCTGAACAGTAATTACATAAAAAAAGTAATTATAATTGAATTTGACAGATTATTTTATAATATATTTCACTTCATTTCATTAGCAGGGTTTAATTGGATTATAATAGATAAGATTAATATTTTGTGTGACCACCACGGGCCTTGGCAACATCTTGAATTCTGCGAGGCATACAAGTAATTAATTTTTGACAGTATTCTATTGTTACGTCATTTTACCAAGCTTCTTGAATTGCTGTTTTAAATTCTTCTTTGCCCTATGTATTTCTCGATGCAAGGCCTTTATAAGAGCCCAACAATTCTCAACTGTATTGAAATCGGGGCTGTTGTCAGGCCAATTCAGTGTTTTTAACCCAATACTTGAGACAGGCACAGGATTCCAAATTATGGCTTAAATCGTATCATTTTGTTTGTAAGATTTAAGAGACTTATAAAATAACACAACTTACTTTTCGCCCTTATCATCCTGAAAAATGGGGTCAATAATAACAGGGAAACATCATTTCTATTGAAGGCACCAAATGATCCCTTATGATCCCAATGTAGCTATCTCCATTCATTGAACCAGTGGAAAACACTAATTCCCCTTGACCAAAAAATTAAATGTAGCCCCATAGCATAAAAATTTGTTTCCGGTTAAAACACACTCCTTGTTTAAATCTTCTCCGGTTCTCCATCGGATGTACTGGATACCGTCTGATGAATTGAGGTTGCATTGGGTTTTGTTGGTGAAGATTACAGTCTTCCAATAATTTTCAGTCCAATTCTGATGAGCTCTGGCAAAGTTCAGCCTTGTAGTCAGATTTTTAGAGTCAAAGATGATTTTTTTCTTGATCTTCTGGCTAACAATCCGAACGAATTTAGTCTTCTGCTGACCGTTTTGTTACTTTTTTTTCGATGTTTCTTCGAAATACTCTAAATTTACTTGCTTTCCTGTCTTTTTCCTATTACCACATGATATTCTTCTTAAAATTCGGTCCTCCTTGCAAGTTGTTTTCTTGTTTAATTTACTAGTATCAGTTTTGTGGTACCAAATACCTTAAATTTTTTTAACAATTTTATTATTGTCACGTGGATGTATCCATTTTTTTTACCAATAGCCATTGCTGACAAATCTTCTTTATTTAAAAACTGTTTTTACCGTATTTAGCTCACTAGTAAGCTGTTTAACCATTTTAACTACTTTGAAGCAGAAACGAAACTGAGCTTCAAATCATACAAGAGACAATCAAAATGTAAAAAAATAACGCTATTTAACCGTTATACAATTTTCCATAGAAAAAAATGCAAACGTAGTTCACTTCGGGGACAAATCAGAGCTGCAACTTTAGTTTTTTGTGAAATAGTAACTTTTATGGTATGGTGGTAACTTTTGTTTTTTCATTACGGTAGCGTACAATCACCCCTATCATTCAATCCGCCGGATCTGAGATTCACTTCACCCATTCGATCCGCGTTCACCTTTAGTAGGTATCATTCAATCCGCCGGATGCACTGTATTACCAATCACAATTTTCGCCTGCCAAAGTCAGCTGTTGAGTGTTGTTGTTGACAGGAAAATAAAATATACAAACAAAAATTGCTACGAAAAATATAAAAATGGATAGTATTGCTTTGTATTTTGAGGAAGACGAGGAAATATCCTCAAATAAGAGAACATTCCGCGCAAATTTAAGAGGATCTAACGAAAATATTATGGAGCTATCAGATGCAAGGTAAGTGGTTTCTTTGCCGTTGATAACTTTTATTAAAATTTATTTTATTTTCGCAGTTTTATAAAAAATTTTCGATTAAATAAGGCAGCTTTTAATTATGTCTTGGAAGTACTAAGTAAAGAGCTGCCTCGGACATCAAAATCTTATGGTGTATCACCAATGCATCAGTTAGCTGCGTGCTTACGATTTTTTGCAGAAGGCAGTTTCCAGCACGGTGCTGGAAAGGACTACAATGTTTGCATTGCACAGTCTACTTTTTCAAAAGTGTTGACGCAGGTGTTAGACATACTTGAAAAAAAAACTATGTCCCAAATGGATAACCCTGAATACCAGTGAAGTGAAAAGAAGAGAAGCAAAAGTGTACTTCTACGAGAAATGCAAAATTCCTGGTATTGTAATGTGTGTTGATGGGACTCATATTGCTATTAAAATACCTGAATCGAACCCACACCTTTATTATAACAGAAAAGGTTTTTACAGCTTAAATGCCATGATTGTAAGTAGTAATGTAATTGAAATTATTGAATATGAAAAAATTTATTATTTTTTCGGAGATTTGCGACAGTCAATTATGGATACGATGCATTGAAGCAAGGTTTCCAGGCTCCAACCTTGATTCCTTTTTTATGGAACGCAAGTGATGCATCCACCTATTTTGCAAATATGTATCAAAATGGAGATAGAAATACTAGACTTCTGAGAAGGTTAATTAAATGTTATTCTTTTTAAATATGTATTAACTTTTGAATTTCCGTCACAGATGACGCTGGATATCCTCTTTTACCCTGGCTTCTGACTCCATTTCGATCGGTGGAATCGAATTCCCAGGAAAGTAGATTCAACCAATACCATAGTAAAGGCAGGAATATAGTGGAGAGAACCATAGGAGTGCTCAAAAATAGGTTTCGCTGTTTAATGTCATCGAGGACACTCCATTATGAGCCCAAGAAAGCAGCACAAATCACAAATGTTTGTTGCGCCCTACACAACATTTGTATGCATTTTAAAGTGTTTTTGGAAGAACCGACAGAATTGGAAGATGATTCAGCAAGTCCTTCAGAAGAAGTAAGTGCCTACCAATACGAAGCCGCACAAATAAGAAACGAAATCATGAGAACGTTTTAGTTTCACGTTTATTTCAATTACAAATAGTTATAAAAAAAAATAAGTATCACATTTCATTTGAATTCACTTGGTTAAAAAAATAAAAAATAAATAAAAAAAGGATATTAAAGCACTGAGTTAAGAGTCTTACTGAGTTTTTCAATCTCATGCTCTAGCAATTTCTTTTTCACCATGAGCTTCTCTCTGGAAATGTCTTTCATTTCCATCTCATACATCATGTGCTGCTTAGCAAAGTTTTCCATTTCTTCGTTATGCCTTCAGATTTCTTCTGCTTCTTCCTTTATCACAGCTAGCAGTTCTTTGTTTTGGTCACACAGTTTTTCAGCCGATCTATAAATTCTTTTTATACCGGCATTGAGATCGGTGTTGCTGTCTTTCTGTCCCTCCATAGCATATTTTACCTTCTTCCACTCAACAACTTCCTTTTGAGGTGGCTCTAAACTATTAAGTTTAGTTTGCAGGACCTCCCAGAATTCTTTGACTTTCTCGGGAGGTCTCTTTGTCATATTCTTGGCTATGTCCGGGGAACTTTTCATTGCCTCTACAAGCTGCTTAAATTGGTCTCTATTTGTAGTTTTCTTCCTAAAAAAAAATTACGGTTTTATTGATCAACATTTGTGATTTACTGCAAAAGGAAACTTACATTTTTGATGAAGGAACTTCTTCTCTTGAAATACAGCAAAAAAAAAAACGCAGAAAAACAAACAAATCCGCTATGAATTCGATGCGGATGAGAAACGTCAATTTTTGTTTGGGGAGATCCGTTCACCCGTTTTGAATGATCACGTGAATCTCATTCACTTTACCGACAAGTGAACGATCCCCTTCGAACGGATTGAATGATACCGAAGTTGCCATTTTGGTGGATCGTTCCCTCCGGCGGATTGAATGATAGGGGTGCATTCTAACTTATTAATTCGCATTAAATTTATACAATGTTTACTCATGCTATACATATTTGCTGATTATACATGTTTGCTGAGTGGGTGATGACCTCGCGGTTGATGACCTGGTGGTTTAGGGGGCCATGGGCAACAGGTGGCTACCTCCCACCTTGGAGCAAAACGAGGGCCAAAGTGACGTCATTGAAACAGCTATAGGGTAGAAACGTAAAATGGGCGAAGGGTTGCCACGTCACCTTGTGTGGTTGTTTTGAAGATTTGTTTTCTGTTCTGTTGTGGTGTTGGTATGGATGCTGCTGCTCGACGGAGGAAGGATATGTACAGTGTCCCAAAAGATACCTGGGTTTGCTTGGTATGTTATCCCGTTGGCTCGGTGTTGCAATTCTTGAAATGGATCAAAACTGTGCCTTCTATGGCGTGCATTTTAGGACGGCAGGTGGAATTTATTATTAGTTTGTGTATATTGATAAATAATTTGAAATTTGGTTGTGGTTGGATAATTGTTTCGATTCTGGTCTGTTTTCCATTAACTTCCCGATACATTTGGAGCAGTTAGTGTTTTCTTCCAGGGTTGTTGTCGAACAATAATATGTCTTTAATTTTAGTTTATGTATGGTCTAGGTGTTATTATTTTTGTGTTATTTATTGAGTGGAGAATATTGTGATACGTATGGTATTTTTCTTTTGACATATGGATATTGTTTAATTAAGATAATATTTATAACATTAAGTCCATTCGTTTTTTTTAGGTAAGTCTCGTTGTGCAATCTCTGTGTATCACTGTTGAGCTGATGGTCATGATTATTGGCGAATGACCCGATGAAAGCCCTTCATATCTTTCAATATACATATATGTATTTGTCTGAAACACTTTTAGTTATGAAGAAGTCGACAATATTGGAAATCTTGTTCGGGTCTGTCGGCCAGTAAGTAGGTTGTTTCCCAGAGTGAAAGTCACATTTAATTTTCTTTCCAGCTGATACTAACCCTCTGCGTTTAGGTGTTGTTAGAGTAAAACTCCAGTAGGTATGTTTGGCGTTAAAATTACCTCCTATAATGAAGTTTTTACCAAGGGAAAGTCGGTATATTCTTTCCTTTTGTTATTGTAGCGTGGTGGACAATGTATTGCTGATATTTTGCATTTACAATTATGCTGAAGTTCAATACTTGTAGATATAACTGATTGGAGACTTGCCTCTTGCTTCGTGTTCTGGGTGAATAGCATGGTACCAACGGAACCCTCGCAATTTGAGATATGAGCTTTTAGTGAAGTGCCTTTCATGAAAATATCTATGTTTTTATTATGAAGAAAGATCTCTATTTCAGATTCTTTATTCGCTAAGCCATTTGCATTCCAAATGGCTGTTTCTATCTATTTTAAGTTGTTTTGTTTTTTGGTTTGTTTTTCTTTTTCTTTTTTTATAATCTGCGCGCGCCGAAGGGGATATGAAACCCTTAAACTGTTTCAGGGCACGGGCGTCAGGGAAAAGAGGGAAGAGGAACAGAGGAGAAGCCTATGCACGTTGACTTTGAATGTTTGAAGGTTGTAGTGATGGGGAAATACAGAGCCTGGTAGATCATTCCACATTCGTGTGGAAAAATTTCTCCGATGTTCTACTGAAATTTCTCCGATGTTCTACTGAATGAATATTTTGGTCATCTAGAATTCTGTTGAGGGATTCTAAGTTCATTACTATTTCACTAAGGATTGTTTTATTATCGTTGATTTTTAGGTGAAAATCCAAGTCTACAGTCTGTGCGTACGTTTTATTGTTAGTTGTTGTGGGTTATGCGTTATCATTTCTATCCGAGCACAGTGGTTCGTTAATGTTTTGTGCCTCCTTGTGCCCATTTCTTAATCGATTTAGACTCTCGCGCAATATTCCTGGTATTTTGCAGCTCCATTGCCACTTCATAATCGCGATAGCTAGCAGGATGTTATCCCTTACAATTGACGCATGTAATAGGTGTATTTTTCTGCAATTTGCAGCCCTGGGTAAGGTGGCTACCAGCACATTTAACGCATAGGTGCACAGATTTTTTGAGCGTGGCTAAATTGTTTTCATTTTTTGCATTGAGAAATTAAAATAGAAGTTAATTTTATATATTTTATCTAGCCGTTCCTCCTTACTAAAGGTTAGCGTGGCCGTGGTTTAGTGCTAACATCATCGCTTGTCAGGCTGCAGGTTCACGGTTCAAATCCTGATGTCAAGAATCATCTATTTATTTCACATGAAATAAATAAAAAAGTCGATCAATTGCGAAGCTTATGTAAACTCTACTACGAAGGCATAACACGGGCAGTGGAGTGGTCATATGGCTGGACGCCACCCTTGAAGTTTAAAAAAATAAAAATAAATATTTGGCGCAACAGCTCTTTAAGCGCCAGGGCCTAGCTTCTCGCAATCACTCATGTTGTGTGCGATATATTTTTCACACGAATGGAAGGGACCTACAGTTTAGTGCCGTATCCGAACGGCAATTTGTTTTGAGAAGCTTTCTCGTGACAACAATACCCTCGGATGTTTGTCAGACGTTCGCGAGAGGTGGGATCGTGAAAAAACTTGTTGGTGTTTTCTGGGATTCGAACTTGGAACCTCTTGCGTAGTGATCCGACACACTAACCACTACGCCACGACGCCCACCCTTGAAGTTTAATGAAACTTAATACCACCTGAGTTTCAAACCCACTACACCAATCTTTCTTTCTCTCTCACAATCGAAAGTAACCTCGCTTTCTCATTCAGAGATTTTTCTTTCTTTAAGAAATTGACTGCGTCAATGAATTTTAAATTTTGGTTGCACAAATCTTCTATAAAATCGGCGCTTGAGCAAGTTGGATGAAGGCCTCTAGCCATAGCTCTGGTTGGTTTTTCTGTATACTACTGTAGTCTAGCTTGTTGGCAAGGGCTCTATTTCAGAATATGGAGTAATTTTCTAAACATTATATTTGAGAGCAATAACCTTGTAGTCTTTGAAGGTAACAGACCGCAAAAGAATATGTGCTGATGAGTAGTCTATTATACTGTAATATGGGAGCTACTGCTCGAGTAGATAAAACAATATTCTGTGAAATTATTTCTTTATTTTCTAGTCTATAGAAATTCAGGTTCACACTATACTATTCTTCGCAATTCTTTTCTTACAAGGTCTCTGTCCTCTCAAATCACTTTATCTCCTTTCAATTACTTAATTCACAAATCCAAACTAATTACTTCTTCTTGTTAACTCTCAACTTTCAATTTATCACAAAATTACAACTTCGCTCATTATCACTTTTCTTGGTTTGGTTTTAAAAAAACAACTGCGTGGTCTGGATCGCCATCTGTCCTTATATAGCAGAAGTTTCTGATAGCCAGAAACTTCTAGCAAATTCTTCGACCACTGGAACAAGAAAAATTCTGATGTAATAATTCCAAGATGACAATCATTCTTGCAGTTATAATTCCCTCTCATCCGTGATATTATCCGTCTCTTTCGTAGACATGAACTGTGGAAACCGCAGACACGAACCTCGAATGAAAGGACACTTCGGACCAAAATTCTGCCAGAATGAAAAGACACTTCGGAATTTGTTGCATAGTCGTAGGAGCGTAGTTATTATTATGCTACAATACCAACTATGTTTAGGGATTTGATTTACGTAACTTCTGAGGAAGAATTACCTTTTCTTTTTTTTATAAGTTTTTTTTTTTTTCAGGGACCCAATTTGTATCATTCTGTTCTTCATCGGTGCTGTACTGTGTGTCGTTAGATTTTTTTTTTTTTTTTAATATTCTGCATCATTTAAAGTCCTCTAAAGTTTATTAACCCAGTGACGGAGACAGGGAAGGGGAAAATTAACGATTAAACATGCCCGTTAATTTTAAATTCTTGCAGATTATAAGTATCTGAAAATATTGAGGAAGGCAAGTTATTCCACATTCGTGTGGAGTGGTTAAAAAACGATCTTCGATTGAACGGATGAACTGGAGGGACCCGACTATAGATTTCATCCGAACACTTGTGATGAAAGTACCTGTACAGGAGCGCTAAGCGTCCAATATTTCGGCGGTGTTCAAGCGAGAGAATTTGATTTCAAGTGGACTGATCACCGATCAGTCTACATGCTTGTCGCGATCGAGTAAACTCAGGCATGTCGTGGGAGCACCCACCCAATTATGCGAGTTATATTCAAGTCTCGGACGAATGTAAGCATTATAGATTGTAGCGAAGTCTATGGTAGTGAAAAATCTTTTACATCTTTTGAGGAATCAGAAGCATCTAGCTCCATCTTCTGGTCTGAGCTAACATGCATGGCAAGTATTGATAAACCATTAGATTCCTCCACATCAACTCCATTCATTTTGAGTACTTAACGCTTTCTTTAGATCTATATTTCCTTTCTTTAGCTGAGCTATATATTTGGTCAATTGCTTAGTAAGCAATTCTAGAGACTCAAGTTTCTTTCTTTATTCTTCGTTTTCTCTTAACAAGTTTGGTGTTAGCTTTTTTTTTTCGCCTGCACCAGTAGTAGAGCAGGTTTAGATGATGTGGTGCGAAAGGAAATCGAAGGCCGAGCGTTTGGTGCTGGTGGTCTGGACAATCGGGATCTTCGTTGAAGAGGATCCGCTACAGCAATCTCATTACACTTGGATGCAATAAATGGCTCTCCCCAGAATCCATAGAGCCGACCTAGTTACTTTGCTTTTTTATAAGCAATTAGAAATTATTAAGAGTTTGAGAATGATGTTAAGTTTACTAAGAGTTACTGCCTCTGCTATATTTGAATGGTAGCTAGTAAATAGATCAATGTTGAAATTTAGTTGATTAAAATATTGTATTTCTATGAGTGTCTCATGTTCTCTTTTAATTTTACTTGCTGTTTTCTCGAAGTAGATTTCTACATTGCTTTGTTCTTTATTAATGTGGTTACTTATGTTTTTAAAATTTTCATTCATTTGAAAATTCATTAGGTGTTCATTTTTTAATAATTTTGCTAAATCATTAATAATAGTCTTAATGTTTTGTATCTGGTTATTAATTTTGATTGCATCCTGTGCATCCATGTTGCCTGTTATTAGCTTGAATACGGAACCTAGTCGATTTATTAACCCAAACTTATTTCTTTTAAAAGGGTATAATGTCTGGAGTTTTCTATTAAGTTCTTCGATTTTTAATTTTGTTTTTTGGAAAGAGTTACTAGTAGTAGCGTGTTTTTGTAGGAGATGAAGTGAGTTAGTGTTGTCGTGTATATTGCTGTTACAATCATCGAGGCTCTTTTGTCGAAAATGCGTGCATATGGCGTCGATGAGTCTCTTCTTCAATGGATTAGAAATTATATTTCTGGGCGTTCAATACAAGTTGTCTTGGACGGCTTCAAGTCTGCAATTCACCAAATAAATGCTGGTGTTCCCCAAGGCTCTGTTTTGTCTCCGACTCTCTTTCTTATTTTTATAAATGATCTATTGTCTGCAACTTTTAATCCAATCCATTCCTTAACTGATGACAGTACCCTCAGTTTTTTTCATATACGTTACGTAACTCACGTTCTTGCTCTTCGTCCGTAGAAGAGGAACAGCAACATACTCGTATATTAAACATATTAAATTCCGATCTGGGCAGTATAATCTAATAGGGTTGAACCAACAGAGACGAATTTAACGCTTCCAAAATACAGTGCTTTCTTCTGTCTCTCGAGCAAAACCATAACCCCCCTCATAAATGGTACTTGCATCGTTAAAACCAAAAGACTTGCCATTCTCGGTATGTGCATTAATAACCATCTTCGATGGAACTCAAAACATAGAGACCTATTTAGTTTTTCAAAATTAATCTTAGTTATGTTTTTATTCGAGTCAGAGTTTCCACTTGTTTTCTTCTCGAGGTGTCAACAATTAAGCCGGTCATTGAATGGTCAGTGATCCGAAAGTCAAAAAAACCTTTTGTCACAAGCGCTTAGTTGAGAATTGGAGAAACGTCCGTTTTTGTTTTTTCCTTACATTATGCGTTGCTTCACATCAAAATTCAACAACCTGATGCATATGTATAACCGTTTTGCTGGACGATTTGCTCAATTCATCACTGAATGCAACTCTTTGAGTGGAAGACTTATCGACGTTAGGTACACCAACAATTTCGATGCAGTTCTTCATAGAATTTTGTTGTCGCTAATTTAGTTTGCTTTAAAGTATGTCAACTTTTGATTTGAGCGCAACATTTTCTTCACGTGATTCCCGAATTAATAGTAATTCGTATTTATTTCTTCTATGCATGTCAGTTTGCGATAAACCATTTGAAGTGTAAATTTGTTCGTGCGAGACAAAAGTCATTGCTGGTAAGGAAGACTTTCGGTGTTTTCAAATGGTAAAACAGTAACGGATGCCGCTTGTAGCATCTGTAAAGATCTTCGTCTGAGTACTGCATATTTATCACAACGAAAGGTCTTTCCGCTCGCTTTTCATGAATTTCACATCTTATTCTAAAATGTTGACACAATTGTAATGAAATAGACCCGTACAGTCGTCACTACTAATTTTTTGGTTGCTTCCTAAATCGCTTCCGAAATTTCAGCTTTGATTAAATCTATAATTTACTTTCCTCTGATTAGTTTTTTTTTTAACCTTGTTTTATTGCTCTTACTTTTCTTCTCTGCGCAGCTCTCCATAACGTTAAAAACTTTTTATTGTATAGTGGCACTTAAAACTGGTCTTCTTACCACAAAGTGCTTAACTCAAAACTTATTTTAATTAATAATTCATGGTTAATACCAAAAATTCTGGTTACTAATTTATTGTATCCATTGTTTAATTGTTAAAAATGAATTCAAATATAATTTGTTACTTTAGAACAGGAGAAAACAACTTGAGTATAAAAACTGCTATATATGTATGTAATAGATATTGTAAAAATTGAAATGAAAAATAAATGTAAAATAAAATAAATCTAAATCTAAAGATCTGGTATCTTATTCCTATCTGTTGGACAGTAGGAAGGTTTTCCCGTTGAGTGATATTTGCCGCCACCTTCTTTAATTGTTTCATACAATGCCCTTCCTCTAGTATTCCTTAATCTAGATCTCCAATATTTATTCTTGGCATTAAAATCTCCTTCCGCCATCAATCTATTGTGAAATATACAGAAAAGACTTTCAAAATAATTGTTCTTTATTCCATAGCTAGGAGAATAGTACGAGGGTGGGTCAATAAGTCCCTGAAAATTAACACAAATTGTGTCGTCACCTTCAAAACTATCACACAAACCAAACAAAAGCTTGACAAATATTATGGGTACTCTTAACCATCGATTGGAACCATTCACCACGGGTTTACTCAATTTCGGTGCGGTCGTTCAAGCACAAGTGACGCCGAACGTTCTGGTCGCCCAATTGAGGTCACCACACCAGAAATGGTCGCCAAAATCCATGGTTTGATAATGGACGATCGGCGAGTGAAAGAGCGCGAGCTTGAAGAGGCCACAGGCTTATCACATGGCTCAGTGATTTCTATTTTACATAAATATTTGGACGTTTGCTCACAATCGACCACAAACGCATTCGTTTGACAACTTCAAAGGTGTGTTTGGCGATGTTCCAGAAAAATTCGGCTGAGTTTTTGCGCCGTTTTGTAGAGACAGCTTTTTGGGATGCGCGCGGTGTTATTCACATCGATTACCTTGAAAAGGGTAAACCGATCACCGGTGCATATAACGCAGAGCTGCTGGATCGATTCCAAGCCGATCTGAAGCAAAAACGGCCGCATTTGGCGAAGAAGAAAGTTGTTTTTCACGAGGACAACGCACCGGCGCACAAGTTCGCAGTCGCAATGGCAAAATTGCATGAGTTAGGCTACGAACTCCTCCCTCATCCAGCATATTCCCCAGATTTAGCCCCCTGCGACTATTTCTTGTTTCCAAACATGAAGAAATGGCTCGGAGGTAAGAGATTTGGGTCGAATGGAGAGATCATCAAAAAATTGGAGAAACGTTGGATAAAGTGTATAGAGGTAAAGGAGACTATGTTGAAAAATAAAATGTTTTTATACCAAAAAGAGTGTTCCTTATTTCATTTTTCAGGGACTTATTGACTCACTCTCGTATACTGATGCAACTGATATTTGCCACAGCTGTTTTTTTTTTTTTCTTGGATCGCATATGAATGGAAACTAGATTTTATATCGTGTTCAATCGTATTTTTTATTAAGACTGCATCCATATCTTTTACACAATTATGAGAATGTGGGGAGTGATATAATTTATATCCCTGCAGTTTAAATGAGTATAAGACTTATATTTATCTGCTTTATGACGAGAGTCACTGGCATCTCTTCCTTGCGATTCTTGATACTATTAGCATTACATTCAAGGATTTTTATTTTATCCATCATGTTTGTCTTTTAGATACAGCTCCTTTGTTGCTGTTCTGTCTCTCAAGGGATGATATTCTTTCTAATATTGTTTTATTCCATTTTTCCATGGAATCCATTCTGTTTAGAATTTGTTTAGAGTTTCCATTGCAGTGTTTGCCTTTACTTTGTTTTTTTTTTCGGCTTTTCCCGCTGGTTTGTCTGTTGTTTGAATGTATGTCATTTTTAAACCCGCGGCTGTCTTTGGTCTTGAGTCCTTTTTAGTAATCTCTTAGACTTTAAGTTTTTCTTTTTGTGTGCTCTGTTCTAAGTCCTTTTTGACTTTAGATGCATCCTTATTTAAGTTTTTTGGTGGTTTCTTTTGTTGTTGAATTTCTTTTACAACTAAGCATCCTATATAACTAGCGGGATGGTTTTTGCTGCAATTTGCACATTTAGGTGGTTCATCATTTTTTTTATTACTCTTTAGCATGGTGAATTCCCGCACACTTAACGCATTTTAGGTTTGTACTGCACTATTTATGTGTATGTCTATACTTTTGACAATTTTTACATTGCGAAACTATTGCATGCGTGCGTGTTTCTGTCCGTCTGTGTGTCTGCCTGTGACTATGCCTGTCGCCTGTTTTTGTCACGATAACTTCTACAAAAGGAGAGCTAAAGATCTATTGATCTCGGTCATAATTGATGGTTTTGAAAATACATGTAAATCTGTGCCAATGCAGTTAAGTTTTCCTCGGACCAAGTATCATATGTACCGAACCCTACTTGATCAAAACAATTACGAATTATGCTTGGTTTTACATCAAAGTTCCTTGTTTTAGAAACGTCTTTAATAGCATCCAATAGATTGGATTTGTACTCTCGACGCTGATCAATGGCTTCTAAGACTTTCTTTAGGAAACGGTGCAGATACACCATCTTTAAAGTTTGTATTGTTTTTAGAGTATAGAAGTTGTGTTCGGCGGGAAGAATATTAATTTTATTGTCTTCAAATTCATTTGTGTCATTGATAGATGGATTCGACTTTTCGACCTTCACGCTGAAATTCAACATCTTGTTTGATTATTCATTTCTGAGAAAGTTCACCAGTCCTCCAAGAGCTTTCATTACTGAAATAATGAGCTAAAAGCAACGGAATCCACTTGAAACAACTTGGCTTTGAACTTTTTCTAATCACTAAAAGTTTTAATTTTTGATGTGTTATATCAATATGGTGATTCCAATATAGTGATTCCATCCTTGCGTCAGTGACATTTTTCGTGTTTGAAAGCCAGTGTTTTTTGCGGAATACATTTAAAAATATTCCTGTTTCGTCGACATTGAAAACATTGTCCGTGCTATATCCAATATAGTAACGTCGGGGTAGTTTTGGTACACTTCATTATCCACAACATTTTCTATTTAATGCCATACCTAATGTTTCATATCGTGCAAATCAGAAACAAAAATTATTCAAATTGTCTACCTAGATTAAAAATTGCCTAACCATCCTGTACTTCCTTTAAAATCATGTTTGCTTCAGAGACTCAGAAAAATGTTTAGCCTTTTCTTTAATAGTAGACCCCAAAAGTGGCAAACTCCTTTTCCTATTTACTTGAACCCTTTTCAAAATTGCCTTATCTCACCAAACTTTGCTGGTCTGAGGTGTTTTTTGGCTTACATTTGAATTTGTTTCTGCTAACTTTAAAATTTTGCTCTCGTTATTTAGAATTGTCGATAGTGTCGATGGTATCGAAAACTTTGCGCCAACATATTTTTTTCCAATGCCACGATTGGCCGGTTGGCACACACTCAAAATTCTCTCTAAATACATAACTCGATCATGGGTAAACCATCAGTGAATTCTTGCATAGTCGAAAACCGGGGAATTCCCTAATTACTCGTATATGTATGTTTGCAGAAAGCTATCAAAAGAGGTTGTGTTCGATTTTTTGTTCGGTGCGAGCAATCTCACACAGTGCGTATTACATTGTTATTGGAAATTTGTTATAAGGAAAAAAACTATACCGAATCCCAAGAATTTAGTCCTTATAAAGAGATTTTCATTATAAACATTTTCTTTATATAGAGAATCATATACGCTTATATAAGTTTTTTTAAGGTGAAGAGACTACAACAAATTTGGAAATACAGAGAATTTCGTTACAAGGAAATTCGTAATAAAGAAGTTTAACTGCAATGATATTTTAAATTTTTCAGGAACAAAACTTCATAACTTTTCAGAATCTAATTAACGAATCATTCAGTTATACCTACTAAATGATACAAAGCATTACAGTTAATTTTATTAAATTAAGTAAATTTATTATGCACTATGCTAGTATGCCCGATGCATTTCACTCGAGAGAGATTACATTGAGAAATCAAACTTTTTAATCGGATCTCTTCTTTCACCTAATGCCATAGGCCGTGAACTTTTGGTATCGTCCCACATGAAACACCAATAAGTTTTTATTTCCTGTCTTTATCACTACTGATTGCTTTATTGAAATTACGGCAATATCAATTATTATTTTTCTTTATAAGTACATTGTAACACAAAGGAAATTTAAGGCAGATTAGCCACCACGAGCCACGTCCAGTCTATCCGGTGCCAAAAAAGAAAAAGGTATAAACAAAACCGAACACGTTGATTTTTATGTCAGAAAGCAGCGAGGTGCGATATATGATATGGATGATCGAGTTGCAAATGTGCGTTGATAGGCGAGGTTATTGATTGAGTGTAGTTATCGATTTGAAGCTGACAACTGTGAACATAGCATCGATGATGATTCGTTGACGCCACAAACTTATCAGCCACCCCTCGTAGTTCGAGCTTCCACGAAATGAACCCAAATTAAATGACTATCGCTTTACTATTTTGTTCTATTTTTTTCTATGTTCAACATGAAATAATAGAATGTTTACTTTATTACATCCAAATTGGTAAAGATACCTCAGATAGTTCTAAATAGGAATACGCCAAATATGTGAATTTACATTACATTGAATGAAATTGAGTGAAATTATAACACCATCGAAGTTCCAAATCATTTGGTGTTGATTATAAAGACAATAATAATCGATAGTAATGAGATCTGTAATTTCTATCTTTCGAAGAGAACAGAATTTTAGTTAAAAGATAGACCGTTTTACATAACACTGATATGGATAAGCATTGTACACGTAAATTTTTCCTATTCAGTTTTATATTCTTTACATCAAATGACACGCTAAAATGCAAAACACGAACTGTGAGCGACATTTACACATACCACGTATTTGTCTTAGAAAAGGTATTTGTTTATATTTAATGGGGCACCAAAAAAGAATATTTTATTCCCAGCATGTCGTTCAACCCCAAGCGTGGTGATCACAAATTGTAGCTAAGGCGAGTTTTTTAGTCACGTTGCAGGATTTGTAGTACATCGCCTTTTAGTTAAACAATTTGTTACATTCGTACCTATTTGTATGGTTGCACAGCACATATAAGTACATAGCTCTACGTCACTTAATCGGATCCCTTAAATTTAAAAATATTTGCGGGTCAAGGAATTTAACATATTGATTTTCATACATTATCCCATAGGGTATACTAATTTATTTTTAGATAAACGTCATTCCAAGAGATACATAGGTTAAATAGGGTGCAGGGTAGAAGAGCTAATCTCTACAGTAGAAGTTCATGCACTACCATCCTCATCTAATTCGGCTCCCAATGAAGGATGTGTCAGTTGATAAGTGGGATGATTCCTGTCACAAAAAGAAAACGGCTGGTCAAACGTTTTTGTTTGGATGTCCGGTTTGTTTCATGAAACAGCAAAAACGAACAACTGCGTTCATACGAGCGAAAAGAAATAAAGGAAAGATATTTTCTTGACGATTTTCTATATTATAATCAAAAATACGCACCTTTAATATGACCATAGTTAATATGTAAGTACTTATGCAATTTATTAATCCACAGTAATTACTTTACGAATTGTCAAAAATTATAGATATTTTTCCATACATCTCAAAACTGAAATTAGTTGTTCAATCAGTCGTTGCTGTGACGTCCTTGAAATTAATTATTTTATTTAGAAGGTGTAATTTATTGATCGTAAGTTGTTCAAAGTGCTACTGTAGTTAAGTGTGAGAGCCACTGAGCGGGAAACTTATGTATGTCCTTACTAACTTTCTAACTTTTGCGATAGATGGCGCTGTACTCAGGTATAGACATGAGCCTCAACCAATAATCGTTTCCAACAAACACCTCCAGTCTTGCACACGAAGTTAGTTGAGATCCCATTCCACTTGTGAGCGCCACCTTGGGTGAGGTCTTTCTTTAGTGCGTTGTCACTCACGGGTGCATTCGAAGACTATCCGGCCGGAGCTTTGAAATCCATTCCCCTTCATATCCTAGACATCTTAGCCTTATACGAGGTCAATGTCCATACTTTTACCACGTATAGCAGGACTGTCGGTCTTATATAATGTAAACTTAGCCCAAAGAAACAGAGGTTGTCAAGAGCGATTCTGCACTTGATCTTTGAGACACAATTGTCTCAATAAATTTTGTTAAGGGCTCCATTTTGCTTTGTTTGCAAACGTCAAATGCGATTGCAAAAAAAAAAATCATGCAGGCGACACAGATCAATGGTAGCAACAAACTTTTGCAGTTTGACGTTTGCAACCCTTAAGTGCAGCAATGACGATCAAATTGACGATCAAAATGACGATCAAATGACGCTTTCGAAAATGGTCTATGCCTGTCGTAAGAAAATCCACCCAGAAGAAGTAACCTAAATGATGCTAAGAGTAATGGTCATAATAAAAATTCGGAACTGAATGTAAAATTCTGGTGTATCTGTCACACAATGTGTGGATCGAGCATTTTGTCGTCCGGTGAGATACTACCAAATTTTGTTATAGGCTCTGTCAAGCAGTCATGGTTACTGCCACATTATGAACCTATTGTGGGGAGACTGCCATGCGTCTCATTCGACTTGTCGTAGTGGAGATGCTTAGTACGATGGTGGTTTGATGATTCCAGAAGGCGATTGCAGCTGATAGGTCTCTGGATGAGGGTCCGCAGCTAAAAAGGAACCTACCTGATTCCAGTGGTGGTGTAAGAGTATGATAAACCGTGCCCAGGTAATACAAGACTGAGGGTCAAATCAGCTACTTACAAACTCCTTCAAGCGCTTTGGCATGGCTTGTCGTATTAGTGCGTTATCTCAGTAATACCGGCTATGCTGTGACGGATATCATTTTTACCGGCTTACTCGTGGGAACAAAATATGAATTCTAATAACAAAGCATACGAACAAAACAATTTCGAGGCTAGTCCTCAACATAAGCGGACAGGAAAGGAAAAGACATCAACAAACAATACGAAGATGGTGGAGAACCAGCTATATAGGATAGCTCTATCATTCTTACAGTTACCGACTTTGGCTCAGTGGATTCAACCGTTTCGAATTCGTCCCTGCCAACGCGGAAAGACTGATTGATATATATGTACTAAATAATCTGGAGAGTAATCTCATATCGAATTCTCAGTATGCGTATCGCAAGGGAAAATCGGTAAAGACTACCCTTCATTCGCTGGTGGGAACCATCGAGAGTTGTTTTCAAAGCAAGAATTTCACGATAGCACTTTGTTAATTTGGTTTTGTTCACAAGAAGTTACAAGGTATCATATATCATCGTTCAAAAGCTTAATGGCATTGAACTTCAATTCGTAGACTATGTCAAACATTTAGGGTTCATTCTTGATAGGAAAATCAGTTGGAAACTGGATATACAGGTCCGTATCAGAAGAGTCTCCGTTGCCCTTTACTCCTGTCGAATAGATTTGGGTCTGACATGGGCCCTTCGGCCTACAGTAGTCCACTGGATCTATACGGCAATAGTGAGTCCCATCCTTATATATGGAGTACCAATAAAAAATACGACAGTCTGGGAATCTGCAGCTTGAGTTTTAATTAATGCGATAGAGGGTAATGCTATTGTACTATAGGTACATAGATAGTCAGGCAGTTATAAAAGTCTTCAAATTACCAAAAGTACGATCCAAGTTGTTAAAGCAATGTCGCAGGTCTCTAAACGAGGTCACTGTTCCAGGCAACTGCAGAGTAGACGAGTTGGGAAAGGAATGTGCAGGTCGGAACTTCTCTGAAAATAGAGTGGAACTGTCTGCTCCTATAGAATCGATAAAGGTCCAATTTGATACTCATAAGACACTACTTGTTAGGTAGGGATGCTATTAGGCTGGGTATCCCCACCAATGATTTCTGCAGAATCTGTAGAAGCGAGGAGGAGGAAGAAACAATAACTCACCTTTTGTATACCCGTACTACCCTATCAGTGTCAGCTCTCTGGGAGCACTTTTTCGATGGTTCTGGGCTTTATTTCACGAATAGCTCGATCAATATTGTGCTTAAATGCCTGAATTGTTTCTGGATTGTCAGCATAATATCGATCTTCAACGGCACCGTACGAAATAAAAGTTCAACAGCGTTAAATAGCAGCTCCGTGGAGGCCAAGCAACATCACCGAAATGACTGACTACATGATTATTCAAAGTCCGCAAAAGATCGATTGTGGGGCGGCTTGTATGGCACATAGCTCCATCTTGCTGCAACTGTCAGTGTTAAAATAACATGTAATTTTGAAAAAGGACCAGCAGATTTTGTTTAAATTTTAAAACTGAATGTTTTTGAAATGAAAAACATATAGGTGATGACCCAGTCATGCACTTTATTTCTATTAGTCAGCAACTATTCTCTAACACAAGCAAACGATTTTCTCTTGGAATTCGTGAAGATGAGTTTTACCATTTAATCAACGCTAGAATCACCGTTTCACCCACTCTGAGACGGCAACACTATTAGGTACGATTTCTTTCTTGAAGTTTTTGTTTTGGGTCGATGATTTGCATCAGCCATAGTTCCTTCAGTTTGCAATGTTGCAGTCGTGGGTAATATTGATATTCCACCTTTAATCGAAATATGTTTTGAAATTACATTCTGGTTCAAAATTGATATTATTTCCCCATATAAGACTTTCGTTTTTGTCGTAGTAAAATGTTTTATTTTCTACTTTACCTTTTAGTATACTCGTAACTCTCAGCATCGGGTCCTTATTCAGAATACTCGTATTCTTCTTCAGAAGGGATACTCACCTGCCACGTGCTCGAATTGCCTTGCGAAGGTTTCGGTGAATGGAAATTTCTCTATTTTTTAGTTTCTCTGAATTATTGAGAATGTTTTTCACTTGCAAATCGGTATGTTGGACACTTTATCGTTTGCTCCATTGCTCGTCGCGTTGGTCGGGCCGGTTGTTGTACTGTACATGTTGGGAGATGGATACATTTGTTCTTTCCAGACGTGGAATCTGAAATGTATTTGCTGCAAGGTAGCTTGTGACTGTTCCAGTTGTGTTTAAATTTCTGTCAGTTAAAGTTGCAGTAAATCGATTTGAATGCCTTCCTTGATCAATCTTAGACCGTCTTTGGTTGCAACTTGCAAGGTTATAATTTTGTGTGACCAACAACAGACAGAACAAAATTACTTTCAAAACTAGATACTACTTAATATATTTGAAATAATTACGGGAACTAAGGCTAGGGTTGCCAACCATAATTATCATCTTCAAATAAACTACGACATAACTATCCGAGAGATAAAAGTTATCTGCCAGATAAAGAATTTCGATTTCTTGGTTGAGTAAGTATTAGCGACAGAACAGACAAACTGATTTACGATATAAAATTTGACAGCTACTTTAAATGTATACGAGTACTGAAATTGTGTAAGACATTGTGTAGACATCCCATGCCACGTTGAAATGTTTTTCTTAGCATCAATTTACCAAAGAGATCCACAATCGAAAGGTCAATGCTCATTATATTTCTGTCAGCAGTAATAGCTGCAGTGAATAATATGTGTTCCTTATATTTTATTTGTTATTAGTCGTGAAGAACTCATCAACAGCATCAAAGAGATCCGCTATCTAAAGACCGAAGAGTTTAGTTGCTCATTCCATTTTTGTCAGTAGTAAAAGGTGCGGTGAATAAAATGTGTTCCTTACATTTTCTGTGTTATTAGTCGTCAAAAAGACAACTCTTAGAAATTGAACATGTTAACCTCAACCCATTTATTTGTATTATTTTTTTTTCTCACTAAAAACGCTTATCCAGCAGTTTTATTTTCGCTTACAAGACTCTTGATTTTTGAAAAAAAGATAATCGTATGTAATTAACAAATCATAAAATTCAAAAGGATATGGAAGGGATAAAAGGAAATTTATTGTTGCACTGAAAAATATTTCAATAAATCTTTTTTGTAATTTCTAACACTAAAAGATCTCCTGACTTGAAGGTATATAGAGTTCCATAGCCTGACAGTGTGAATATTTAACAGTCTAGACGATTTAAGACAATTAAATGACGGGATATTTATGCTAAGAGTCCTTTGAGATCGTGACAGAGATAATTTGTTGGAAAGATACGCAGGTATTTTATTTGTAATGATATTAAATTGGAAAATGCAGTTACGTGCTTTCATATATTGCTGTAAAGAACATCCCAAAAGTATAGGGATATACGAGGGTGGTTTACTGAAAATTAACACAATTTGTGTCGTCACCTTAAATTAATTTTTTTTTTTTTTTTTGTCAAGAATCATCTTTCAAAAGAACGCACCCAAAATTTTCAGACAGATCTGTCAAATAGTTTTGTTGTGGCATCCATTTTATACAGACGCCTACTAGCATTTTTGTTAAAATGGAGAAAAGTGAATTTCGAGTGCTCATTAAACACTATTTTTTGAGAGAAAAAACTATCACGCAAACCAAACAAAAGCCTGACAAATATTATGGGCACTCTTCGCCATCGACTGGGACCATTCACCACTGGTTTACTCAATTTCGGTGTGGTCGTTCAAGCACAAGTGACGCCGAACGTTCTGGTTGCCCAATTGAGGTCACCACACCAGAAATGGTCGACAAAATCCATGGTTTGATAATGGACGATCGGCGAGTGAAAGTGCGCGAGCTTGAAGAGGCCACAGGCTTATCACATGGCTCAGTGAATTCGATTTTAGATAAATATTTGGACATGAAAAAGCTTTCCGCAAGATGGGTGACGAGTTTGCTTACAATCGACAACAAACGCATTCGTGTGACAACTTCAAAGGTGTGTTTGGCGATGTTCCAGAAAAATTCGGCTGAGTTTTTGCGCCGTTTCGTAACCGTGGATGAATCCTGGATTCACCACAGCACACCAGAAATGAAGGAACAATCAAAACAATGGACTTCTCCTGGCGAATCGAAGCCGAAGAATGCCAAGGCGGGTTTGTCAGCAAACAAGGTTATGGCGACAGTTTTTTGGGATGCGCGCGGTGTTATTCACATCGATTACCTTGATAAGGGTAAAACGATCACCGGCGCATATTACGCAGAGCTGGTGAATCGATTCCAAGCCGATTTGACGCAAAAACGGCAGCATTTGACGAAGAAAAAAGTTTTTTTTCACCAGGACAACGCACCGGCGCACAAGTCCGCAGTCGCAATGGCAAAATTGCATGTGTAGTGTGATTCAATGCAAGCACACAAAGTGGAAATGAGGAACCTTTACATAACACATTCCACACATTCAATCGAAAGCGTCATATGGCATTCAATTGAAGTCGAGAGTGATTCACGCTAAGTAGAAGTTCACTTCAGTTCATGTGGTTCATATTATATTATTTGCACCCACCATCCATAAGTAAAGTAGAGTAGAGTAAGGGGATCAAATTACAAATTGTAGTATTTTATGTTTAGAATGATTAATGTTCAATGTACATAGTAAAAACAGCTTAAGAAGAGCGTGCTGCGCTTGGGGTAGGCTCCGTATGAGACGAACACCACACATGAGTTAGGCTACGAACTCCTCCCTCATCCAGCATATTCCCCAGATTTAGTCCCCTGCGAATATTTCTTGTTTCCAAACATGAAGCAATGGCTCGGAGGTAAGAGATTTGGGTCGAATGAAGAAGTCATCTCTGAAACAAACGCTTATTTTGAGGAACTCGATAAATCGTATTATTTGGAGGGCTTCAAAAAATTGGAGAAACGTTGGATGAAGTGTAAAGGAGACTATATTGAAAAATAAAATGTTTTTATACCGAAAAGAGTGTTCCTTATTTCATTTTTCAGGGACTTATTGACCCACCCTCGTGTGGTCGTATCTTCGCTAGATGTATCTGAATGTGTCATTGAATGCAATTTGAAGCTTATGCAGCATATGTAATTATTGGTATAATTAATGCTATATATAAACTTGCGACGTGTACTAACAGGACTAAAACTAGCAGACAGCCATAGCTTACGCAGACACCCATATATGCGCCCGATTATATATTTTATATGATCATAGCACGTTAAGGTGTTATTTATTACAAATCCCAAATTAGTGACTTTGTTAACAAAAGTGAGTTTTTTATTTGAAAGCAGGATACCCGGGATTGTCGCAAGATCCAAGGATCTATGGGAGTTTCGTTCGGCTTTTTTTTCCGATACTGAAGCGTTTTATGAAGACTAATACACGAAGTGTACTCGTATCATCAAACTCGGCTTTCAGAATTATCCTTAGTCAGAATTGTCGTCAAAACTTTCCTCTGATTCTGATTTTCCTGCTGTCGTTGACCTTTCCTTTTCTTTTAAAATCCATTGGTACAATCTTTCCTTTAATAAATATTGCAGGTCAAATTACTTAAATTAGGCTTATAAATTTGAAATAAAACAAAACATGCATGGGAAAAAAAGAGTTTTATGCCAAATTGAGCATTCAATTTGAAATAATTCCACTCTAACGATTTCGACATTCCACTCAATGGCATGTATAGAAAATGTTAAAAATGTGAATAAATGTATGCGTTTCTTTAACTACGAGCAATAAAAGCTCTTCAGTTTGAATATGGATATGTTGTTCTTATATACTAAGTACGCATAGAAAAAAATTTAACCATCTCAACACAATTTTGAGGATTTTTTTGTTAGACCTTTGACGTTCCAGAAAAAATTTGAATCAGAATATTAGGTTAGGTTAGGTTAGATTAGGTTAGGGTGGTTGTCTGCACAGACATCCAAAGGAGGTCCATTGTAATACCACGGGATCTATTGCTAGTTGAACCAGCCGGAAGCGGAAAATGCTTCTGACGTCAACATTCACCAGGTCACTGATGTCGTTGAAGAATGGAGCTCCTAGATGGAGCAGTCTTCTTTTGTACAGGGCTGGACAGGTACAAAGGAAATGGAGGATCGTTTCCTCCTTGTCCCTGCTGCTTCTGCAGTAATAATTTGAAAAGAGGCCCAGCCTTTTAGCGTATAGACCGATCGGACAGTGCCCCGTTAAGACATCGATGACGGTGCTAATCTGTGATCGTTTTAGGAAAACCAATCTATCAAAGCGTTTTTTATCCTACTTGGGCCAGATTTGTCTAGAGACTCTGCAAGTTATAAGAGTCTCCCATCTGTGATTGGCATTTGTGATTGCATCCAGCATGAGTAAATGTTTACACGTAGTGAGAGGCATACCTAAATTTTGCTTTTCCGGCATAATTCATAAATCCTTTTCTAACGAGCTCGTCAGTCTTGCAATTAGCCGGTATATTTATGTGGCTTGGCACCCTGCATAGGTTAATATTGAATTGCTATGTCATCTCCGTGAAAGACGAGCGGCAATCTTGAGCAGCTTTTGAAGTGAGTGAGCATGATACCAGGGACTTTATTGGCGCTTGGCTATCGAACAGATACAACATTATACTTCAGCCAGGACAGGGCTTTCTTAATCGCTATTATTTCCGCCTGAAATTCGCTACAGTTATCCGGGGATGTTCAAATTGAGCTTTTCGGAGAAAACACGGTGGAACAATCTGTAACTAGACCGGACTTAGAACAAATTGTGAACATTTCGGTGGTTTTTGAATTAAGGGAGATTAAAGGATCAAAAAGACAGATCTAGGAACAAAAATTGTTTTGTTTTGACTTGAAATGGAAAAAGGAAGTAACAGTTCCAAAACTGAAGGGTATTTCCACTAACGCACACTTCCTTTGATCCAGGCGGCAGAGGAAGAATTTTTCGGATGGAATTAATGATGGGGTTTACAGTTCCAGTTATATTGAACTACTATACTTAGTGAGCACCATATATGGGCTACTTCGACATATTTGGAGATCAGGCTTATAAGGATTTTGAAAACTGTAACAAAGTTTTTCAAGAAGAGATGGTGACGGAGGAATTTTTAACCCCGTAGTGGGTTACTGTCAACCAAATAACTGGCCCTCCAGGTTGTGGATTGTGCGTCGTGGCAATTTCCCTACCATGGAAAAAAATAATAGTTACGAAGCAATCAAACCTTGGATATGAATGGGTGTACTATTGATTACCGCAGCAAACGAAATAAGGGCAACGACCATCGGATATGCACATGGAATGTTTGGACCCTTAAAAGACCGCCTGCAGCCAAACAACTACCAGTGTCCCTAGACTGCTAAAAAGCAGACAAACCGCCATCCAGGAAGTGCGGGCAAAAAGGGGATGAAAAACTGTGACATTCATTATGGTGATTGCTTACAGAGAGGAGAAGCAACGCTTATTTGGATGCGCATTTGTCATAAGCAGCAGACTAAGGCAAGAAGTCTCAAGCTTCGGACATGCAAGCGAGTGTCTTATGACAATTCGCATCTAGGCTAAATTCGCTAAGAAGAAGTCGGTGCTAAGAATATGGAAGAACTACTTCTGTAAACTGTATAAGAGCGACGAAGACCAACATACCACTAACTAAAACTTCCGCTTACCTGATCAAAATGAAGTGAGGATAGCAATATCCAAGCTTAAATCCAACAAGGCTGCATACACCAACTCATTTCTACTATTTGGTCAGACGAGTGTATGATGAATAGAATTTCAATATTGTGTACCCGATCCACAAAAAATGAGACCCTCTCAACTGCGCCAACTACAGAGGCATCAGTTTTCTCAGCAACGCGTACAAGATCTTATCTGCGATATTGTGTGAATGCCTGAAACCTTTCGTCAACTACCTGATTGGCCCCTATCAGTGCGATTTTAGGCCAGGAAAGTCCACAATCGATTCAATTTTCACACTTCGGCAGATCCTGGAGAAAACTCAAGAAGTCCAAATCGATATTATCCATCTCTTTATCGATTTTAAGGCCGCTTACGACAGTATTTATAGAAACTAGCTATACAGAGCCATATCTAGTTTTGTCATCCTTGCTAAACTTGTCCGTTTGTACAGGATAACGATGGAGAGTTCTCACTGTTCCATCAAGGTCGATAACGACCTCACCGAGACCTTTGATGTCAAAAACGGATTTAGACAAGGTGATGCGCTGTCATGTGACTTCTTCATAAGCCAACACAGGAGGCACAATCTTTCAAAAGTTTGACCAACTACTAGAGTACGCCGACGATATTGACATAATTGGCAGAACACAGCGGACTCTCACTGGTGCGTTCGCTTGTGTTGAAACGGAAGCTGCCAAAATGGGTTTAGCGGTAAATGAGTGCAAAACCAAGTATATCCTGTCAACAAGAAGAGACATCCAACACCGACGAATGGGACAGAACGTCACAGTGCACAGCTATAACTTAGATGTTGTTAGGGACTTCGTATACCCTGGCTCTGCTATCACATCAGACAACAACATCAGCGCAGAAATCTAACGAAGAACAACTCATTACCGATCGCCATTTTCTGGGCTTGATAATCCCGGCCCTGCTCTCCGACGCTGAAGCATGGACTACATCGAAAGCGGATGAAGATATCCTTGGTCGTTTCAAGAGAAATGTTCTTCGTAAGATATTCGGTCCTATTTGCGTTGACGAACTTTGGAGGAGGAGATTCAACGGAGAACTCTACGAGCTTTACAGCGACATCGAAATAGTCAAATAAATGCGCATTAGTCGTTAGAGATAGCCAGGATATTTGCGAATAGATACTAATGCTCCGGCCCGCAGAGTCTTCAAATTTAACTCGGAAGTACAAGTAGAAGAAGACCTCAACCAACTTTTAGTGCTCAACTGGAGGCAATAGGCTAAGGACCGGGCTAACTGGAGAGGTTTGTTGGCCCGCAGAGTCTTCTAATCTAACCCGGAAGGACAACTAGAAGGAGACCTCAACCAACTTTTAGTGCTCAACTGGAGGCAGTAGGCTAAGGACCGCGCTAACTGGAGTGGTTTATTGGTTGAGGCCCAGGTTCATTCCGAACAGTAGCTCCACCTAAGTCTTCTTCTTCTTCTTACGGCGAAGTTATGATCCGGAGTAGATCACAACCCTCCCACTTTACTGCATCCCTACTGATCCGCCTGTGGGGTTTGCCGGTTTAACCCCAGGAAGTACCGGTAGTCTTCCCGGTTTCGCATCACTTCGTCACTGAGGCCAATCGAATGCTGGTGTTTTTGCATTTGTGTGATCCAGTTGTTTTTTGGTCTGCCTTTTTTGCGCGATTACGTAGGAACGTGGATTGATATTGCCTTTTTGACGGGGTTTGAAGGATCTCTCCTTTGAACATGACAATACCAACTGAGCCGGTCGTGCTCTATCTTGCATGTACCCATCAGATCTTTTACATGAAGGCTTCCTCGAATCTTTGAACTTCTTATTCTATCAATCTTCGTTACTCCTGCTGTTATGCGAAGCATCTTCATCTCAGCTGCCGTTAATTTGCCCTAATAGTTTTTGTACATTGTCCAGCATTGTGAACCGTATGTGAGCGCCGGACGTACAACTGCGGTGGTGTAGAGCCTTCCTTTAAGCTTAGGGGGCATTTTTTTTCACAGAAGATAGCGCAGTTTTCCCGCCACTTCATCCACCCTACGCTTACGCGATGATTGATGTCATCATCACAAGTTGCTTGGCTATTGATCATAGATCCAAGATATTTGAACTTTTCACACTTGGGAAGCACTTTTCCATTCAAGTAAATGTCTGAAATAGGCCGGTGTGGATCAGAGAACGGGCAGCACAGATACTCTGTCTTTTTCGAACTAATACGGTACCCATTTCCCTGCAAAACATCCACCCATACATCAAGTGCTCATTGCAAGGCCATTTGATCTTCGCTTGTGATAGCTCCATCGTCAGCAAAGAATAACTGATGCACTTTGGGGTCCGTCACTTTTTCTTCAAGCAGATAATCAAGGACTGCAATAAATAGCAAAGGACTAAGAACGCTTCCCTGGTGTACACCGACTATGATTGGGAATTCTTCGGTGACTCCTGCGGGACATCTTATTCTTGTCCTTGCTCCCTCATACATGTCCATGATCATGCGCACGTAGGTTTCTGGAACTCCTTTTTGTCTTAGCACCACCCATAAGAGATCTCTTGGTTGTCTATCAAAGGCTTTTTTAAAATCAACCAACACGATATGCAAGTCCTTTAAGGAATCACGATGTTTTTACATTATGATCCTTATACTTTGGAATGCATCTGTTATTGATTTACCCCAGACAAACCCGCACTGGTCATCAGTTAGCCGTATTATTTTCCGCAGTCGGCCATCTAATACGCGCTCAACGATCTTCATGGTGTGTGACAGAACGGTAGTTATCGCAGTTTCGCGTATCGCGCTTCCCTTTGTGCAAAGGAAGAAGATAACTTTCCCTCCACTGATTAGGCAATGGATCACCGCTCATAAGTTTGAAGATAAGAATCATGAGCCATCTGGACCCGATATCTCCCATCTTTTTCCAGAACTCAGAGGGTATCTCGTCTGGCCCAACTGCTTTTCTTTTTTGAAGCATTTGACGGCATTCCTAACTTCTTCGACAGTAATATCGGATATTTCGTCATGGTTAGGAGCGGCTCTTGAAAAGTATACACTGTCGCCATCTGTGGAGAATTTTGTCGTCTTCCACAAGAAGCTGGCCTTGAGCATTGTTAATGAACTTTGGGGAACGAATCTCCTGAGCATTTCTTCTTCTCTGGGCGGCTATTTTGAAGATAGTTGCTCCCTTATTCAAGTTGTTTTGTCGAAGCTCCTGAATAGCCTGGTTCCTATCAGACGTCGAAGACAATATTTCCTCCAACTCCCGATAGAGGCCTTCCATACTTTTTGCTTGAAATTGAGCGCACTTCTTCGCGAGACCTTTGAGTTGGCTCTACTTATAACATTGTTAATATGTGATCGAAAGTTGAGTTCACTATCGCAGATGACGCCTAAATCGCGTGTTGACGTGACTGAGGGTACAGAATCGTCACGAAAGAAGTATATCCTAGGTGGTGGTGTGGGAGACGCTTGTGGGAGTAGGTGATGGAGTGGCATTTATTGACATTAAGTGTTAAGCCATTTTGTATACACCAGATGGGGAAATTATGTAGTTCATCCTGCAGAAGGTAAGAATCAGTGGCAGATGATATGCGTTTAAAGATTTTCATATCATCAACGTAGACCAAAAGATCAGTATTCCGTATGATACGCTCAGCATAATTTATTGTAAGGATGAAGATTAGTTGTTCAAGATGCGAAGATGGCTGCCTTAAGGAACGCCCGATGTTGCAATAATAGGGTCTGATACTGTTGTTTTGAAACAAACTTTGTATTGACGGTCCACTAGGTATGATCTGATCCATGAGATGAACCGCTGTTGAAATCCAAGGGCTTTTAGCTTGAAAAGAATAATTTGGTGAGAAATTTTATCAAAAGCCTTACTAAAGTCTGTGGCTACGACAACTTCATTTCTATCTTCCTAACCGTACAGTAAACTAGACACGAATACGGTTAAGTTAGTGGCTATTGGACCTACCTTTAATGAATCCGTGTTGCTTTGTAGAGAAGATTGGCTTGCAGTGGAAAGACATTACATCGTACACGATGCTCTCGAAGAGCTTAGGTGTATGCATGAGAGCTTAGCGATAGGGCGATAATTAGAAACTTCTTTCTTGCATCCTTTTTGTAGATAGGGGTAATGTAAGCGTCCTTCCATAATTGAGGAAAATTTCCTTGTGATATTGAAAGTTGAAAAAGGTTAGTGAGGTACTGTGTCAGATGATTCGTAAATTTTTTTATTACTATGGCAGGGACACCGTCAGGACCAGGGTAATAGTCATCCTTCAGTTGGTTAATCTTATTAGCAACCATTGATGGGATAATGTCCACAGAGACAAGGGAGGGTTGTGCAGAATTGTTCAAATAGCAGAAATAGTCAAGATCAGGTTCATATACGTGGGCAGCGAACGATTAACCGAAAAAGTTAGCGAATAGGGTGACAATTATTTTAGGATCTGTCGAGGAAGAGCCCGAGGAAGTGAGAGTAGATGGATAGCCATCAGATTTTCTTTTGACATTTATGCATTGAAAAAATTTGTTGGGACCGATTATTAGGTTTGATTGCATTCGATCTGGGTATTCTAGATAGAACCTTGTGGAAGTCAGAGTCGGATTTAGATGCAAGGTAGGGTTGCCATAGTTTGTTTCTACTATTGCGAAGGGAGCGTAACTCCTTGTTATAGCAGGGTGGAGAAGACGAACAGTTTTTTTTAGGTAGGTATGGCACTGATTGGACAAAACAAACAAAGATATCAACGTAGAAAATCTAGAGTTCATGGTAAATGTGTAGCGACGGGTTTTATGTTAAGAAGTAAGCTATTGAGTTTGGCGAAATTAGCTTCATGAAAGTTAAATAAGTGTGCTCTGAGACTGGGTTTGAATTATCGTTGTATGAAAAGATTAGGAATAGCGGGGGATGAAATCGGTCCAAAGTCGAAAGAAGATAATTGCTCTCAGAGACTAGATAATTATAGGCGTCGTCGGACGAGAAGATGAGCTCAAGTTGTCTATTCAAGTTGTTACGGAAGCCGCTTACTTGGAAAAGGCTAGAGTCAGAGAGGCAATTAGTTAGTAGGATTTCCTTGTCGAAGATGGCACTGGGAATATATTGGGATTCATAATCAGATTGAGACCATTGAAGGTGCGGAAGATTAAATTCACCCAAAATGATGAGGTGGTATCACTAAAATCGCCGACCGTATCGACGCACAGTGGGACCGAAACGGGTTCAAAAATCTGTACCTCTTATGTTTTAAGTGATAGCAACTTGAAAATTTGTACATATATTATTGAATGTACATGCTCTTTAATGAAATTAGTTTTAGATGGTAACGAATGAAAGAGAATTAAAAATGGATAAAACTTGTTGGTTGATGCATGTACAAAGAGTCTCAATGGACTTTTTACTTGATTTTGGTAGGTTATTTTACATTTGTGTTTTTATTAAAAGGCTAAAAGGGAGTAGTGAAAGTAATTGACAGTAAATTGTAGCAAGTGAACGATTTTAGTTAATTAGCATGAGTTTAGTTTACAGTAAAAGAAAAGTAAAAAAAAATTAAAAAATTTGAATTTAGAAAGATTGGAGTTGGAAGTTAATATATTCTCGAACAAGTGTAATATGGTGATTATTCACTTTCAAGGAGATCCAAGAGCATTTTCGCTTCATCCAAAAATTCTTTGGAGACGGTCTCGGTCGGTGTCCTTAAACTTGCAATATATGGATCTGATCTGGATCTGATGTAAATAATAATTTAGTTGCTGAACGAGAACACTTCCTGAAATGATGTAATCGGTATCGTCTGTAGTCTTTGTTCCGCGCTTCCTGTGCATCTTCAGACAAATGGCCTATTTGTAAAATTGCGAAATGCCTTATAATACTCTTCCCGTGAATAAGGATTTTATGAACAGAGGACGACATGTAATACCAATTGTATGAGGGCAAGGTGAAAAGTTCTCGGCCTGACAATGAAAGACTGCGATTTTCAGTTAAAAAATGATTTTATTTTTCTACATAATTTTCCCTGACTTCAACACACTTGGTCCAGAGTTTCTCCAACACCAGTATTCCTTCCCGGAAATGAGAGTCTGGAAGGCTGTCAAAATATTCATCTACGGCCCTCTCAACTTCTGCATTGAATGCGAAGCACTTCCCAGAAAAAGTTTCTTCAAGTTTGGGAGCAGATGGAAGTCTGAGGGTGCCAAATCAGGTGAATAGGAGGAATGGCCGAGCAAATCGTACCCCAAATCCCGCAGTTTCCCCATCGCCAACGCACACTTGTGTACAGGTGCATTGTCCTGGGGAAAGTTGATATTTTTCTTCTTCAAGCCAGGCCTCTTCTCGCGAATTTTGGCATCCAGCTGATCAAGAAGGTTGGAGTAATATTCGCCTGTAATTGTTCTGCCTTTCTCAAGGTAATCAATTAACAGGATGGCCATGACCTTTCCGGCAGATGCGATCGACCTCCCTTTCTTTGGCGCTAAACCACCGGCTTCCACGCACTGTTTCGAATGCTGTTTCGTTTCTGGCGTGTAGTCGTGGACCCATGTGTCATCCATGGTGACAAATCGCCGCACAAAATCGGTCGGATCTCTACTGAATCGGTCCAAAGATTGTCGCGAAAATCGTTTGCGCATTTGCTTTTGATCGGCATTCAGTAAATGCGGCACCCATCTTGCGCAGAGCTTTTGCATCCCTAAGTTTTTGTGCAAGATGTTTCACACCCTCTTTTCCGATATACACATCTATCTCACTCACCTTCACTCGCCTATCGTCCACCACGATATCATGCACTTTTTCGATGGTTTCGTGTGTGGTTGCGGTTTTTGGCCATCCTTCACGTGGGTCATCTTCGAGGGACGTGCGACCACGTTTAAATTCAGCTGCCCCACTTTTTAACGGTTGACATGAAAGGAGCAGAGTCCCCGTAAACTTTTGTCAACTTTGAATGAATTTACTTAGGGGTTAACCGCACGATATTCAAGTTTATCCATTTTAACGAAAAACACGCAAGACGTCTACTGCAAAAATTCGTGTAAAGAAACTACTTGAGAGAAGAAGTTGAAACTTGTCATACGAACTAATGAGAAGTGCACCCAGGCAGTGCACCCAGGCTGAGAACTTTTCATCTTGCCCTCGTATTTATTCACAAATATTTGAGCTGTATTCATTGCGTATTGACCGAATTTGGTAGCTTTTACTGCAATTCCAGATGATATTGATTGTAGTATAATATATAGCCGTTTTATCAATTCTTCGTTAACTCCAGTAATATTGGATGAACAATGATAGTTGGAAAAGAACCTTCGCGCAGTATTTCCATCATTACTATGTATTACCAGCTCCTTGTCGGGGTTTGTCGATATGGATGCCAAATTCATTTCGGAATCTACTTTGCACATATTTTTTTCTTGCTCGTTTTATTTTCTGGTGTTGTTGCTGGCCATTTCTCGAACGAAAGATTATAAGAAATATGCAGAATGGTTTCCATACATCTAATCCAGGCGTGAAGAGTGGAAAGGCCATATTGGAAAGCATCTTCGTTTTCGGGTTTGGAAGTAATTTTGTTCAAATCATTCATCTCTTTAGGTCTTGAGTAATTTTTCCGTCAATCATCGTCAAGAATAGTTCATGTTTGATCTCAACTACAGTGTCATTTTTACTAACCAGTGATGGAGTGAGTTGGTCAATTTGATGCTTTATATTACCAACAGTCTCTCTAGTCTGCTGTGGAGTTTCTTTGACAAATTTTGTAGAAATAGGTCGGTACAGGTAAATTTTAGGACCTTTTTGGGAAAAGCGTTATAAAAGTTGCATTTATCAACTTAATCCCATTTTTTTTACAATATAAACATAATATATCCTTCATTCCTTGTGCAATTGGTTTTTCCCAGATTAGCGAAGGGTTTGAAAAATATCGTAAAATTAAAACAAAAAACTGCCTGTTCGTAATCAAGTGAGATGGAGTGTACCTACCATTAGAGTTGTTGCTAACAGTTCATACCACTAAATTTATTGTTTTAAGTCATTTTTTTATTTTTAATGATCAATTAGTAAGCAAACTCATATTAAATATAACTTTTATTAAGGGTTTATGTTGGGAATGTAATCAGAACTAAATAATGCAAAAAAATGGTAAATTTTACTTTGCGGCATATTTTTGTGTCTGCCAAAACAAAGGCAAAAAAGAGCAAAAAAGTTTGATCTTCTTGGAATTAAGACTAATTAAATATTTTAATCAGACAAGTAACTAGGCAGCGGCAAACAGCGCTAATCTTCAAATGTCTGTTTGAATATAAAAAAAAACATCTAAGAAAGGGGCAGATTAAAACAAGATGTATACTCTACATATTATACAACACTATTATGTTTGTATTTTTTGTAAATACTTGAAGCTCTGCGCTTTCCAAAAATGTATAACACTTACATAGTTCTGAATGAAAGATTGCCAGGAAACGCTTCTGAAAAGACTGTACGAGTAATTCAGTCAAATCAATATTCTGACTCACTGCACTTCGGCGATTGATTTTACTAATTTCTTTATAAATAAAAAATTAATTAATATCGAAACTAAATTATATGTTAATTTAACTATCGACTTTCATCAAAATAATTTGGGGAACCCTACTTTCGTAAAAAAAACATTTATGAGATGGCGTTGTATGGAGAGATCCCACTGTGCGACGGCGAGATGGTAAGAAGCAATTGGTTGGGATGGATGTATATAAGAACACATTATATAAAGATAGCGCTTAGGTAGGGAAATCTTGACACATATAAACTCAAAGTCAGCGGTTTGCGAGCTTTTGAAAAAAGTAGCGTCGAGGCGATTATGTATTTTGCCAACAGAGTTGCCCGGCCGGATAGAGCGCTATGTGTTATGAGTCTACCTTTGTGAGTATCAGGTTTTCTGTTCAAAATGTAATGCTTTAGTAATCAATCAGCAACAGATTCAATTCTTTTTGAAAACAAAAAAAAATATTAATTTTACGTCAATTAATATAAATTTTATTAACGTACTTTTATGCAAACATAATTTAAATACTTTAGCAAAAAAAAAAAAAAAAAAGAATTATGTAAAAAAAATATTTATAAAATGTCCATATTTAAAGGTTACGAAAGTAGGTTAACAGGAAGTTAATAGGCACAGTGTCCACCTTGCACTTGAGACATTTTACCCAATCTGGTTGGTATATTACGCGTGTATTCATCCGGAGTTATTTTCGCCCATTCTGACTCGATTAGAGATCTTTATTCCGACAGATTACGAGGAGTCTTCTCAGCTATCTTTAAGTTAAAAGAGACCAGATGTTTTCGATGGCGGACTAATAATGTTGTTGTCTTGAATGTATACACCCATTAAAATTTCTATAAATTATAAATTCGCAATTACCTTCATTAAAAACAATTCTGACAGTAAGTAACCGTCATTTTTTAAAGCCTATACTAGTTCCGTAAATCAATCTTCTTCCTTTACATACTAAAATTTAAATTACTACAAATTTCAAAAATTTATGAACTTGATTAAATATTAATCTAGCTAAGAGACCCTTCTTGCGAATATATCTCAAGAACATGAATATAAATTTGAAAATAATTTGACTGATATATTTTCTCCATTATCTGCTGCATATTTCTGTTTAGTATGATTTATACACAGTTCCTGGGCTTTCCGGAAGAGAAATATGTCACTCAAATCTAATGAAATATTCAGAAAACTTCCCCACCACCGTTTCATTTCAAGACAGAGGCTATTATTTAAATTAAATCTCTGTGGAGACCTATGAAATTCCATTATGTGCAGGATCATGTTTATACAATTGTGTAGCTTTTTCTTAGAGTGAGTTCCTTTCTGATGGCTAAATCCTATATAGAAGAACGATTCTCTTTTGAAGTTTCCTACATTTGGTTTTAGTGTGCAAAAGGTAGAATTAATTTACGTTGACATTTGATAAAAGATAAATATCACGTTTCTTTCTCACCTATAACACGCTCTCTAGGTAGTTCCAATTATATTAGAACTTGGCGAAGTGAATAATTCATTAGATTAACTACATCTACGTAAAATTGGTTTACCCCATGACAGTAGCGAACTGTCATGGGTTATGAGGGTGGGTGTAAATAAAAATGTGAACTGTAAAATTCTGAATCATTTGGTATGAGAATTATGATTTCATTGTTTATGCTGTCGTAAGAGGCGTCTAAAATGCACCCTCCGTAAACCGAGTGTACAGTGTATACAAAAATATGCAATGAACAAAACAAACAATAATATTACCCCAGGTTGCAGAACAGGTATGTATATAGAAAACCCTACCCTCATCGGAGGGTGGATTCTGAGGAGAGCCATTTATTGCGTTTATGTAAGCCTTTTAAGAAAAGCTCAAGGGTATCGAGATATACACTACCGCGATCTCACACAGCTACAAACATACATACATGCGAAACTGGAAGTCCCACGATAACGGAAAAAACAACGAACATTTTGGGACAGGATAATTCGGATGGAAATACTCTGCGAAGAACTTCAAAAAGAGATAGAAAAACTTAAAACCAAAGACAATGCTATAAGAGATACGTGGCACAGTGGTTCAGGTTATATGTGACCTCGGAAATACTCCATTATCTCTAAATGTACTGAACCAATTTTAGTACACCTACATAGTACGCTTACATAGATAACAAAAAAGAACATAATTAGGTAAGAATAAATCGAGAAATATTAAGATGTTGAAATGGAAGAAGAATCACTGTCATATACACGAGCGGCTGAGGGCTTAAAAAACCGTTCCAGCGTTGGTTGTTTTGCTTTATTCCTTAAGTCTTTTTCTATTTCCTTATAGCAGTTAATGGCTTCGTTAACAGCCCCTGAAACTTTAGCACTGCGTTTTTCATCGAAATCGTTTTGGTTTAAAATTTCCAACCCCTCTTCGAAATGGTGCAGCGCTTCATACAAATTTCTTGATACCAACTGGCGACTCGTGGAAGGTTCAGGCTCTTCATCTGACTCTTGATATGATCCCAACTGCATCAACTCTTCATTTGAAAGCGGAGCTCTGCCGGCGTTAAGATGACTGGTGACATCGTGCTCTTCTAAATGATCAAATCCGATTTCCTTTGTCATATTTAAAATGTTGCGTTCAATTTCTGGGATAACAAGATCAGCATCAGATTGGTCGTTGGTAATGCATTCCGGCCATAGTTTCTTCCAAACATGACTCATCGTTGTTGATTTTAATTCATTTCAAGACTCACTTATGTTGATGGCATCTTTGACATTGTAGTTCTTCCAAAATTGTTTAATGATCTTCCATCCGTTTCATTAACAAGCTTTTGAAAAGTTCTGCGCAAATAATACTCCTTAAAAGTGGCTATTGCACCCTGTATGAGGGCCGTTGTGTTTTTGGGAAGATACTCAATTCTTACATTTTCAGACAGCTTAGCTAAATTAACCGGAAGCCCTGGAGCATTATCCAAAATTAGCAAGACTTTATTGCTTAAATTCTTCTTTTCCAGTTAGGTTTTGACTTCAGGGCAGAAGTAATTCTTAAACCAATCTTCAAAAACAACTTTTGTCATCCAAGCCTTTTTGTTGGATTTCCAAGTCACTGGCAATTCTTTCTCGTCCAATCCCTTGAAAGCTCTTGGATTTTCAAACAGGTACACTAATAGCGGCTTAAGCTTGAAATCCCCCGCAGCGTTAGCACCAAGAAGAAGAGTTAAACGTTCTTTTGACACCTTATATCCTGATGCAGATTTTTCGTCCTTTGAAATAAAGGTTCGCTCAGGCATTCGTTTCCAATAAAGACCTGTCTCGTTCGCATTAAAAACTTGTTCTGGAACGTAACCACCTTCTTCAACGATTTTTTAAAAAATGGTCGGATACTCGAGAGCTGCAACTGAATAGGCACTTGCTGCTTCACCTTTCATCTTGATGTTATGCAAACTATGTCGATTTTTAAATTTTTCAAACCGACCTTGACTTCCTTAGAAAATTTCATTTTTCGACGCTGCATTAACATCCTCCAATTTAAGATTTTCAAAAATGCTCTTAGCCTTTTGTTGAATAATCATTAGACTCATTGGCATCTTTCTTTTGTTGTAGTCTTCGATCCATAGGATGAGCAATTTTTCCATTTTCTCCATAATATCACTACTTTTTCGAGTTAATTTTGTACAAATGCTTAAAGATGCAGCTGAATGTACCTGCGACTTGATTTTGTCTTTATTATCTCGTATTGTTTGAATAGCGGATTTTGCAAGACCTAATGCTGAACAAATTTGGGAAATCTTCTCATCTGCTTCAATGCGACGTGAAACATCTAGTATAGTCTCTAGTGTGATAGATTCGGCTTCTTTTTTTCGCCCTCTACTCGTTTTGGTGGCATTTTGTGTGTAAATGCCTATGTTCTTATCTCCCAAATCGTATTAAAACATTAATCTTAGAAAATATAGAATTTTGCAACATAATTTAAAATGTACATACCAGAAAATAATTGAAAGATGAAAGCTGACAATAAAACTGTAACAAACACGTCCATATACGAGTATACATACACATGTAAGAGAGTCAACACATCTTCTGACTTAAAAACTGTCTCAAAAGAAAAAGGGGAAAACTATAGCAAGGAGCATATGAATAACGTCTACATTTGTTGATACCCGTGAATATTTTCTTGAATGAATAGACCGATATCGACGGTAATTCTTATTTCGAGGTTCTTTTGTTTTCCGTGTCATTCCTATATATGAGACGGGTTGGGACTCCTTTCGACAACTCACAAGACAACATTTACAAACAAAACGACGTTGAACGGGCAAAACTTCACTATAATGAATCAATTACTGATGCAGCTAAGTTGTCATGTTAAAAGGAGAGACCCTTCGAACCCCATCAAAAAGGCAATATCAATCAACGTTCCTACACAACCGAGCAAAAAAGGCAGACCAAAAAACAACTGGATCACACAAGTGCAAAACAGCAGCATTTGATTTGCCTCAGTGACGAAGTGATCCGAAACCAGGAAACCTGTCGGTACTTCCTGAGGTCAAACCGGAAAAACCTCACAGGCGGATCAGTAGGGATGTAGTAAAGTGATCATAACCTCACCGTAAGGAAAAGAAGAAGAATAATTACCGATGCAGCCATTAAAACGACACCTGTAATCAGCCAAAAAGAACATTTTACTCCATCTAACATACGACAAACAGAAGATAAAAGAAAACTCAGAAAACAATGGCAGACCAGTAGATCACCAGTAGACAAAAGGAAGTACAACAAAGCGGTAAAAGAACTAAAAGCAAGTCTAAAACTAACTCAAAATACACAAATTACTGACTATTTCAAAAATTTCTCCTCGACTTCAAAAACTAATTACTCTTTATGGAAAGCAACAAAAAGACTTAAAAACAAGGTAATTCATCAACCACCACTAAGGAAATCACACGGAACTTGGGCCAGGACGAATCAAGACAAAGCAGATACTTTTGCTAAGCACTTTGAATTAATTTTCCCCAATGAAAAGTACGATGCGGATATCCCACCATATCCTGACATAATCACCACCAAACTAAGAATAAGGAAAATAAAAATAACCGAAATTGAGCACTGCATTACGAAAAGGATTGACCGTAAGAAAGCTCCAGGTTATGACTCCATAAATAGTAAAATACGAAGAGAATTACCGAGACAAGCCATGGAGTACCTAAGACAAACCTTCAATACACTAATCCGATTAAAATTCTTTCCCAATACTTGGAAGGTAGCTCAAATAAATGCAGTATTAAAACCTGGTATATATGCAAAACTCGAATCATTCTACAGACCGATAAACTTGCTTAACATATTGGGAAACATTTTCGAGAAACTCTTTTACGATCGACTGAATCCAATGCTGACTACTAACAATTCGATACCTGACTATCAATTCGGTTTCCGCTTAAATGAATCAGAAAATCTCTGATAAAATTTAATCTATAATGTAATTATTAAATCTCATTTGTGTCATCACTGTTTTGTTTTTATGTAATGAAAATCGAATAAGCAGGCTCCAATTGTTGCAGAATAGAGCCATGAGAACTATTTTAAGTGATGTAGATATACAGGGTGGCTGATGAATATTGCTACATTAAGAAACTCAAATAACTTTTTTTTCAGTATATGGAATTCATTTTTCTTTTAATCATGTTAAAGCTCATTCAATTTTATTAAATATAGCTTAATTAGTTTTAAAAATAATGGAATTTAAATGCCCCCCCTGGCATCTTACCAAAAAGTTGTTCATTACTGCTTGGAGAGTTGAGACAGGAATAGACGCAATTGTTTCTCGAATGGATTGCTTTAGTTCATTCAAATTTGTTGGTTTTGCTTTGTAGACTTCCTGTTTGCAATAACCCCACAAGAAAAAGTCAAGTGCAGTAAGGTCAGGCGACCTGGGGTGCCAACGGAATGTGGAGTTTCTGGATATCAGCTTATTGGGAAATTTTCGTCGCAATTCTGTCATAACAGGCCGGGCTATGTGAGGAGTTGCACCATCTTGCTGAAACCACACAGAGTTGAAAGAAATTCTCATTCGGCGTAATTCTGGATAGAAAAACTCTCTCAACATGCTCAAGTAACGGTCTCCAGAAACGTAACGGTGTGACCGTTTTTTTCGAAGAAGTAGGGTCCGACAATGGAGCGTGATGAAACTGCACACCACACTGTGACACGGAGTGGATGCAATTCCGTGTCATGGAGCATCTGTGGGTTGGAAGCACTCCATATTCGACAATTTTGTTTGTTTATGTTGCAGTTTAAATCGAAATGGGCCTCGTCAGACATAAAAAGACAGTTCAACATGTTTCCGTCCTCTTCCACCATTTGAAGCATCTTCTGGCAAAATTCCAAGCGAATCGGCAAGTCTGCTGCGTTCAGTTTGTTGGCCATTTGAATTTTATATGGGAATAAGTCCAAATCATTGTGCATAATTGACTGCAAAGACTGTCTGCTTATACCCATTGGAGCAGATAAGCTTCTTGTCGAAACTCTTGGATTGTTTTGTATGGCAGCAGCTACAGCAGCGATTGTTTCCTCCGTCCGAACTGAAGGGTTTCGATGGTAAGGTCTTCTTTCGACTGTCCCATGCTCGGCAAAATTGTTAACAAGTCTCATTATGGTCCATCTGCTCGGAGGATTGCCGCCAAACCTGCGCCTATACTCTTTTTGAACCGAAACTACGGACTCCAGTGCGTGATAGCGGCGGACAATCCAAATTCTTGTTTCAGTGTCCCAGTTATCCATTTTTGTTAAATCTAAAAATCAATCTGCAAAATAAAAAAAAAATTAACCAGATTCATTAAATAGAAAAAAAGTTATTAAATTTTTTTTTGGTAGCGGCTTTCATCAGCCACCCTGTATGTCAATAAATTTTATGTTGAAGTGGTTATCTGTTAAACAAATAATTATTATGAGTATGCTAATGTTTGTCTTTAAAATAGTATAATGCCAAAGTATCTAACGAAATACTAGATATTAGTGGAATTCAACCCTATAATCTCTGAAATATCAGCGACTTTAGATTATCAAATTTTCTAACGACAAGAGCACACAAGGTTTTCAACTATTTAATCAGTTGCCTAATTTTTAATGTAACAAATTTAAAAATAGTTAAGAATTATTAAAAATTAAAGTTTAATAAATAAATGCAAAAATGTAAAAATTGTAAACAGTAGCTTAAGACAATGCTAAATAAAGAAATCTATCTATTTATCCATAATCAAATTAGGCCATCTATCTGTCAGGGTGTAACAATTTCAAGCCAGTTGATTTTCACTGGGGAGAAAAGCAAGAGTTGTAACCCGTCGGAATTTGTATTTGTTTCTACACGTACAATTTGATATTTCTGGCAGCCATTGGCTAGTCAGGTTTCAACACCTTGTTGAAACTATTAATGTTCCTTTTCATACCAATCTGGTATGGAATACTAATAAAAGATAAAAAATTAAAAATTACTATTTTCAGTATTGGAATTTTGCCTTACAATTTACCAATCTTAAAATATGTATATATCTATTCTTTTATGTCCAAATACATCCATATGTACTTACACAGCGGCGTATTATACCATAAACAAGTTAGGCGACTGCCTAGGTCCCCGTCTGAAGGAGGGTCCCAAAATCAGATTATTGTGGCTGTTCTGATATTCGATCGAATTTGAAAACGGAAACGAAAATTTGATCCGTACGGATTGAAAACGCCAGTTCTGATTTCCATTCGGATTTACTTTTAAGTTCTGCCAACTTAAGAACAACAAAACATTTTCGAAATCAGCTGTTCATGTATTCAAACGCTGTCAAAAATTGTTAAATTTCGTGTTGAATGCAAAAATATTACATTACTTGCTCATTAAGCTTTTATGGAAGTAATTTGCTGTTTTGTAAGTGATTTAATTGAGATTTAATGGTAAGTTATATTAGGAACAAAAAGTTCTGTGTTATAGATATGTGTTTTAAACTTGTGTCCGCCGGTCGGTTCTTGTTTTCTTTTTTTTGAAATATGGATATATCAATTTTGCTTTTACTTGAAGAAGAAGAGTCCAGAGAAAGGCAAAGAACTTTCCTTGCTACGCGAAGGTATCTAAGAAAGTTGACGCATATGTATGTATAATCTTTTCTTTCTCGTAGGCAAGTCTCATATTTATATATAAATATTGATATTATCTACTCCTTAAAGGTTTATCCAGACGTTCAGATTGAATACGGAATCATTTAGATACTTTCTAGATGAGATGCGAAATCTCTGGCAGACTAGTGCAACCCTTACTCCAATAGTCAAATTATCTGCTTGTCTCAGATTCTTTGCTGAAGGCGGGTATCAACGAGGAGTTGGAAATAACTTCCACGTAGGTATGGGAAGATCAACTTTCAGCAAAGTTTTGCAGGAATTTGTCAACCTCGCTAAAGAGCATTTATGTTCTAAGTGGATTCAATTGGGTGCGTGGATGGTACGCATGCAACCTATAACAAATAAGCATTTGTTTTTATTTTTTTTTTTTATTTATTTATTCATCTACAAGCAATATAACTTAACAGATTACAAGAAATAACTATAATGATGAAGGAATAAAATGAAATATTTACAAAAATTTACTCAATTAAACAATAAAAATTAAATAATGCACTTTTAAAAATAGTTCTAGATAAACTTAAGTCTACTACAGACCAAACTGAGTTGAAGTTTGAAATAGCGCGAGACATAGGCTCGTTCAACCCATAATTAGTTCTATGCAAAGTACGAAAAAGAAACTCTCTTTGCCGTATAGGTCTCTCGGGTGCATATATTGGAATTAAACCCAACAAGCATGGGCTTTTTACATGATAACAGAGGATGTCTCTCACAAACATTACATCATGGATCTTCCTCCTAGTCGTAAGCTTAGCTAAACCAAGTAGTTGGCATCTAGTTTTATATTCTGGCGAAAAATTCCAGCACATTTTGAAGAAAACAAATTTAGAAAATCTTCTCTGAACTCGTTCCACCCTATCAATATGCACCTGATAAAAAGGACACCACACGATGTCGCAGTATTCCAAAAGGGATCGAGCAAGAGCAGTGAATAGAGTTATTAGGGAGTGGGGATTAGAGAATTCAACTGTATTTCTTTTGATGAAGCCGACCATGGAATTCGCTTTAGTTGTTATGTAATCTACGTGATCACAAAAAGTCAATGCCTGATCAAAAACAACACCAAGATCTTTAACCTTATTTACCCGAGTGAGATCTTTAGAATCGATTGAGTATCGGTGAATAATTGGGTTGAAGGATCTACTGAATGTTGTTACGTTGCATTTCGCTATGTTAAGTTGGAGGCAATTAACTTTACACCAATTTGAAAGCGCATCAATATCAGATTGAAGCTTTATGCAATCGTTTATGCTTGATATACTTAAGAACAATTTTAAATCCTTTGCATACAAAAGGCTTTGGCAGTAGCTAAGAACAGATGTTATATCATTGATAAATATGATGAAAAGTAAAGGCCCGAGGTGACTGCCTTGAGGTACGCCTGAGCAACAGTGAAACGGGTTTGAATGAACAGAATCGAGCTTAACTAACTGCACTCTATTCATTAAAAACGAAGAAATCCATCTCAGTATGGATGAATGGAAACCAAAGCACTTCAACTTATGTATTAAGACATTGTGACTCACAGAATCGAATGCCTTACTAAAATCAGTATAGACCGTGTCCACCTGACAAACCCTTTCGAACGAATTTAGTACAGACGATGTAAAATATACGAGATTGGAGGCAGTAGATCTCCCCGAAACAAATCCATGCTGAGATACTGAAATATGCTCTTTGACGAAAAATTCCAGTTTGCTTTTGACAATACTTTCAAAAAGTTTAGGAATGGCTTACAATTTACAGATTCCCCTATAGTTCTTAACATCATTTTTAGAGCCAGCTTTAAAAATTGGAACTAAAAACGATAAATTCCATTCATCTAAAAAAATGCCATGCTTGAGCGACGTGTTGAAAATTTGCAGCAGTGGGTAACAAATGCTATCCTTACATCTTCTTAAGACAAGTGCAGGAATTCCATCCACACCTGCATTAGTTGATGGTTTTAGACTGCCAAGAGCCAGAGTGACGTCCTTAATGCGTCCAATATCCACTTTAGGATCGATATTGGTTATTGGTGTGAACTGGACATGGGCACTTTTCACATAAACAGATTTGAAAAATTGAGCAAACAATTCGCAGGAAGATCCAACATTGTTTGATTCCGTGTTTTCGTATTTCATTACTTCCGAAATACCATACGTGTTACGTTTTTGTTTAATGAAATTCCAAAAACTTTTACTATCTGTTACTAACTTACTCTCGATATCCATGATATAATTTTTATGAAGAAACCTACTGAGCACGCTAAACTCTTTTCTAAATGTACAAAAAGTAGCATAATCAATCAAGGTTAGCGAGTTCTTATACCGTTTAAGAGCCTTATTCTTCAAGTTTTTCAAATGCATTAACCGTCGGTTATACCAAGGGGGCTTTGAGAGTTTCTTTTTTCGTGTTATCGGCACATACATTTCAAACCCTGCATCAATGATAGTTTTGAAACGAGCATACATTTCACTTAGATTAAGGCAAAAAAATTCATTAGTCCAATCAAATGAATTGATCCAACTATTTAAACCCACAAAATTTGCTTTAACGAAATTGAAAGTCCTAATATTACCATCAACTGGCTTTAAAATATTGTAAAATTCAAATTCAAGCTCAGTTTGCTTGTGATGGAACGAATTATTAAGCAGTTCATAAGAAGCATACGATGAATTTACTTTAAGTTCTTTTACACAAACGAAAACAAGATCTAATAATCTGTTTAATGAATTATACATTGTATTGACTTGTGAAAGGTTAAAAATTAAAATCACCTAACACACATAGGTACTGAGTTGCCTTATAAAAATGTTTTGATATGTACTCAATATTTTCAATATGTTTAAAATAAGTATTTGCAACACTATTCGACGGGACATAACTAGCCATTAAAATAAGTTGAGAATGTGAGCTTACATTAATTACAATACATAATTGCTCAACATCAGTGACTGGTAATGGTATTTGCTTACAAGGTAGAGATGAACGGATAGCAATTACAATTCCTCCTCCACGGTCCTTGGCGGTTTGACATCTATCCAAACGGAACACGGTGTAAAATCTGCTGTCAAATATTTCCGACGAGAGTATACCCCCATAAAGCCAGGCCTCGGTTATGACGATAATATCATACATAAGCAGGGAAGAAGCAACGAAGATATCATAAACCTTAGACCTCATTCCACTGGCGTTGTGGTAAAAAAGTCTAAGAGATGACGGCTTATTCGACATCAGGTTATTAATCGTAGCTGACGGTGTGTAGGCATTACTCAATTTATGTTGGACACCGCCAGACCCCCTTCGTTTTTTTGAAATGATTGAAATGGACTCAACTTCACTCCAACAGGCCAGATATTTGGCTCATAAATGACATCTTTAAGTGCGACTGGAACACCAATTTTAAAGTTGACGAATCTTAGATTTGACTCTTCACAATCACTTTTGGTGAGCTTATAGCACGAAAGCATTGATGGACTGACATTCATTTTGGAAGCTACGTAACTAGAAATAGCATCCGTGGTGGTAGATGGGCGAAAACTCCCCAGGTGAAACCATTTGAGTTTATGTATAACACCAATGTTACTATTATCACGATTAGTTCCAATGATAGCTTTTGGCACGTTGGTCCGATTCCAGCGAGGATTTGCTTTTGCAGCGTCACCAAAGTTACCAGTAGAAACAGCAGAAACATGAAAATTAGCCACATCAGCAGAAGTACCAGAAGAAACTGCATTAACAGTAATGTTAGTAACAGCAACAGCATTATTATTTGCATTAGCATTAGCAACACATCGGCAAAGGAAATAACTGGCGATCTAACGCCTTCACTCTCCTCCAAAATCGTAGAAGCAACAACATCAACATTACCAGTTTTTTTATTGCCGTAAGCAATATTTTAGCCTTAACGTGATGGTTGTAAGTTATCAAAACTTTGAAGTTAATGTATACACCAACCTCTTACCTTCTTTTTATTTCTAGGTTTGCGACGACCTAATGCGCATTATGGCAGTAGATTCAACGCATCCAGGATCTTGCCACGATTATGCTGTGTGGAATGCAAGTAGCGTTCAATCTTACATAGAAAGAGAATACCGTAACGGAATGAGAAATTCGTGGTTGTTAGGGGATTCTGGTTACGGATTGGAACCTTTTCTTATGACGCCGTACAGAAATACGGTCCCCGAGAGTGCTGAAAGGCGGTATAACAAGAAGCATATAAAATGCAGAAATATTGTAGAGAGAAAATTTGGTGTCTTAAAAAACCGATTCCGATGTCTTTTGCAGGACAGAACACTACATTATGATCCCAGAAAGGCTTCCCAAATCGTAAATGTTTGTTGTGCGTTACACAACATTTGCATACACTTTGAAGTTCCCGAGAGTGAAGGTTTCACCCATCCCAATGAACACGAAAGTGAGAATGACCCCGAAGATTCGGTTGAAATCCCAGCTGGTGCAAGGTTCAACCAAGCTGTTCAAATAAAAAAATTGGCTAAGGGATAGTTTTCGCAGTAAAACACATTTTTCGAAAAAAAATATCCTGATTAAAATTAAATAAAATTTAATTAAAAAAAAATCATAGTTTGTAATTTTTAACATAAAGGTACAAAAGTATTAAACAAAAGAAGGAACATTCCTTTTCCATTCCATTCCATTACCTGAAACGTATTGAATTACGTTTCAGGTAAGGAAAACTAAAAACACTTATTCTAAGTTAAAACACATATGTAAGTATGTACTCGTATGTGAACAAAAGCTTTACGAGCCTCCGAAGATTTGCTGCGATCTTTGTTCTTCCATCAAGAACATCTTGTGTTTAATTTCATTTTTCCTCATAACGAGCTCCTGCATAATCTTTCTATGAGCCTCTTTCTTTGAATGATCGGCTGTTTTTTCTTCCAAGTATTTTTTCAGAAGATCAATCTTGATTTCAGCAGCTACATCTTTATTTACGGCAATGAGTTCCTCGAGTTTATTCATCTTCTCATCATGAAACTGCTTGTTCATTTCTACCAAGGTTTGTGTTTTTGATGAAGTACTCATTTGGCATTTTCTCGCGAAGATATTTTCTCTCTGACTTGCATGCAGGGGGTTAAGGAGTTTCATTGATTGCCGTTGCTGCATTTGTTGTAGGAGATGATTCAATACTATCCATGTAGATACTCTCTCTGCGTCTTTTTTTTCCATACTTGGAGATCTCTGATTTTCCATTGGCCCTAATATTTCGACAAAAGATCTTTTGGTCGAAGAATTACTTGTATGCGTTTCTTCTTCTGGTTGGTTTCGATCGACGTTTGCAGATGTTTCAAGCGTCGCGGAATATTTTTTTTCTTTCAGATACCCCAAATGATTATGCATTTTCGATTCCATTAACTGCTTTTTGCGTCCCTGTTAATCTAACGGCAGTTTCCTCTGAAGGAGTGAGATATAATGGATTGCTTTCTCCACCTCCTGTTGTGTTAATTTCCTTTTTATTTTGTGTTAACTTCTTTTTGATATAAACTTTGTAATCCGACCATACCTATAAGAAAATTGATACGCCATTGTATATCATGCAAGGTTCGAAGCCAGTTGCTTACTTTCTTCCAACCAGTAGAGTCTCTTCTCGGCAGTCCTAGTGCGTTCAAATCGGAAGCTAAATCTTCCCACAACTTGTCCACGTTTTCAGCCCTATTGTTGGCTTTTACCCATCCTCTGGCAAGGTCGGGATGTTTTTCCATAAAGTTTATTAGTAGAGCAAATTGTTTCTGTGTCGTATGCTTTCCCCTATGTTGCAATGTTAGTTAAATTTCAATAATTTAATATATTTCTTATAAATAACTAGATTGCTTACATTTTTTTCTAAACGAAATTGTTTTCCGCCAACCAAAAGGTGCCCGAATTGAAAACGTCAAAAATATGGCGAATTGTAGATCCGTTCGTTTTGCCGAACACCTATGAATTCGCAAAACGTGTTCGAATACGGAATTCAGAACAGCAAAAATTCGAAAACGGGAGAATACAGAATTCGAATGGAAATCAGAACAGCCACATATGGCTTATGTAATTTTTAAAACACATTTTAATCACACACACCAAACCATCGAATTCGCATGAACACATCCTATTTATACGTATCCCCCTTCACTTTAAAAAAAAAAAAAGTGTACAACTAGTTTTTTATACTTAGAACAAAATTAAATTAAAACTTTATTTATTTGTACATTACAAATATAGACTTAAACACTACACTTAGCAACGGATGGAACGACAATCCGACAGCGTGGGTAAACGGAAACTCTCCTAAAAAATTTCTTGCATTTGTCTTCATACGGGAAAACTGTGTGAATGACCTAATGTAACCTAATGCTTTCTCTCAAGGTTATTTGCTGCCTCATACAAAAAAAGTGTCGAACTTATTTGCCGGGGATGCTGGCGTATACATAAGAGTATCTTCCGCCTGGTTTACTTTAAAATTCTCCTGAATTTTATTCTTTAATTGAACTTTAATATGTTTCCTTTAATTTTTGAGAAATATGAAGACGAAAGCTGTTGAAATTAACTTAATTATGATTAAACTCAAATGTATTCCATAGAATACCTGATGCGGTATTGCAATCGATATTGTAATCTTGTTGATATTAAGTTCGTTTTCTAATATAGTATCATCTACTCATAAATGGTTCTTGGAAAATTTCCTTGACATTTGAAAAATAATGATCTAGGATTCTTATTTCACAATTATTAAAATTAATTAATACATTTCCATGTACATTTAAATTTTATTCATCACAATTTCGGCTTATAATGGTTGCGTTTGCTAGGATTTCCGTGTTAATATTTCTTACAACTTTACAATTATGTTAATACGTTCTTCTTTTTTTGTCGGAACAGACTACTCAGACACAATTCAATTTTTGTTTTTCAATTCAATTTAATTTATTTATTTATAAAGAAGAGGTATACATTAAAACATAGTCTTTAATAGTACAGTGCTCAAGTTGAATTTACACAAATTTTAAAGTTAATAATAATAATATATAATAATTGATAATTATTATTAAAAAAATAAAGAAAAGAAGAAAGAAAGGAAGAAAAGAAAAACAGTGAAATGACAGAACAGAGTTAGAAAAGAAAGGAAGTAAATGAAAATAGTTACATATCTCTATTTGTAATTTTAATGTTGCGATGAATAGCATCTTATGAGTGCAGTTTTAAAGTTTTTGTCGTTTTACACATTTTAATATTTGATGGTAAGGAGTTCCACAACCGGATAGCATGAATGAAAAACCGTCGAGAAGAACTAAGATAATTGTAGTGATGTGTATTAATGTTGAGTAGAATGGGCCCCAAGATTGAGCCCTGAGGTACACCTTGCACAAGGGATTTAAGTTCAGAGCATGTATACAACTACTCTTTGTGACCTATAACTTAAAAAACTGCCTATCACTAAAAGCAAAATAATGCCGTAGTAAGGTCACAAATCCCTTATCGAATTAATTCTATATATCAGCGAAGATATTGATCATAGCGAAGAACAGCTATGGCCTGTTCTAAAGCCGGTCTGTAGGGGTCTCAGCAAGGAATTTACGGACAGGTGATCGTGAATAAAAAACCTTAGACGGGCATGGTAGAATGCTGATAGGCCTGTAATCATTGGCAGGAACAGCATTAAGTTTCTTAGGGACAGATATAACTCGTGCACGTTTCCAGGACTTTTGCCAAGAAGCACACTTTGTTTTATCCATTCTAATGGAATTTCCCCGTCCTCCGGAGAAGGTCGAGTAAACGGTTCAATGATGAGGAGCTTATGATATCGGATAATCACAGACGAAGTGTTCCGGAATATCGTCGCTCTCTCCACAGGCATCACAGACTGTTGTATCACTTAAACCTAGAGGTGTTTAGCAAAAGCAAAGTGTCCCGTGAGAACGCCGATAAGTTGTCTGCAGTGTTTCTGCTGAGGGACAAAAAGAGTGCTGCGGATTTCTTACAGAAGTCCGAGAGCATTTGTTTAGTTTGCCCGCATCCTGGAGAACCCTGACCGAGGATGCACAAAGACCCAGCGCAGACTCGGCACCTGAAAAAATCTCCTCTGAGCCTTGCCCTGCAATCTCATCGGAGATCTCTTGCCCATGATTCCAGTTCACCTTTTTGACCGAGTTCTTGCATGACTACTTTGGAAGTGGTTAAAGGGTTGAGTAAGGCTTCAAGCACAGTGTGACTGTCACTACACACGCAAATACCCCGACCATTCCACCTATTCCTTCCTATATAGTTCATGGCCATTGGGATTGCATAAGTCTTCTTTTGGAAAACAGACGGATATTTGCCTAACGGAAAATGCAGCATGATATTGTCGTCCTCCAAGATAACACCAACACCCGACCCCTGACTGGTTTTGGAGCCATGCGTGAAGATTCGATATTCCTTTCTGGTTTAGATTCTGGCCGAAACCAGTCCTGAACACAAGGGAAGTCGACTTAAAATTTGCGCAGCAACCGAAGTTCTGGTGTCATTGCGGCAGACGGCATATCCATAAGACAGGGGTCGTAGGATAAGTGTCGCGCAAAGTCATCAAAACTTCTGTGTGGATTATACCAAAACCCACCTCGCCTAAAACGATAGATTGCTTTGATAGCAGTGCCTATGATATAGGTATCAAGAGGAGGTAGATTGAGCAGTGCATCTAGGGCAGAGCCAGGTGTAAGTCGTTCTTTGGAGTTTAGTGCAAAAGGCAGTCATATATTTCCTCCAAAAAACCGACAAATATGCTAAGAAATGTTTTATCATAGCCGCATAGATCCAGTGAAGAGGTTTTGAGAGGATTGACCGAAAATACATTCCTAATGCACCATTCACCGATCATATCCAGAGCCATTTGCGCGTTAGCACAGACAGTCTTTAGGCATGGTCCGATAGAAAGTATGGCAATATTATCCGCATATGTTTGAACGTATAGGTCAAAACCTTTGAGAGTGTTCAACAGAGAGTTATTTTCCATTACATATTGGCCACAATCCGCATCCACGGCTAAAGTTCTCTTCATTAGCATTGCTTTAATCCACAGCACTAATGTCTCGTCTGAGCTCGCTCCGTGTTGAGCTCGCATTCTATCCTAGCTACCAAATTTTTAAGCTCAGTCTCGCTGGTGTAGGAATATCTACCAGTGCCAGTCCAGCAGTGAAAATTCTTTTCAGAGCAGGTAGCAGCTGGTCTATGCCCTGTTGCAGCATGGCTGGATATATATCCGGCGACTTCAAGCCATCAAAAGATGCCACTGCATATCTGATAACCTCATCCGTTACCACACCTGATGCAACATACCAGTTGAGCGGAGTTTTCTGACTTAGATCCAGCTTAATCTGGGTGAGCGGACCGATCTGTGACCTAGTTGTTATCTGATTTCCCGGGAAGTGAGTTCGCAGCATAAGACGGAAAGTCTCCGCTTTTACCTCAGTGGAGATACCATCAGATTCCTTAAGTGATAGCAGTTTGGTCGGTTTGATAGTTTTCCACAAAAATACCTATAAGAAGCACTTTCCAATGTCCGGATTAACTTTTTATATACTTTTTGCTTTGACCTCAAAAGATCCCAGTCCCGCTCCAAGTTTCTTTAGTGACCAATTTAGAAGTTTTCAGGTTTCCTTTCTTAGTCTGTGCAGTTTTGGGTTCCACCAGGAAACCTTTGGAACCGAAAACGTTCATACGTTCATCACTATTTGTGTCAATGTTTAAGTTCATACCCAGTTTTTCAAATACTTTGAAGGAATTGCAAGTACAAGTATAATTCCCGGTACTGGTACTTGCAAATTTTAAGTAAAAGTACCAAGGAATTGTACTTGTACTTAAAAAAAAAAAATAAGTTCGAGGTAATTGTACTTAAGTTGTACTTCAGTAACAAAATACTTATCTTTCATCCAACCCTTAGTTATAAGTGTGGGAGCCAGTCGTGGTTCCCAAGAAATACAAAAAATTAAACACCAAAATTGTTCCGAAACTACGTGTTTATTCACTTGGGTCTAACAAAAGAGTGACGTTTAAATCTACATTAACATAAAAAAAATAATCTTAAATACCGCTTAGGCAAAAAAAATGTATATAGCAGAAATCTTCAGTTTGTGCTTTCATTTGAAGACGGTTGTGTTACTCTTTGCTCTCTGTTTTGAATCATGATCGACAAATGTTTTAAATGTAAAGTCGCTATACCCGACAATTTACTTATATTATGCAGAATTTGTCAATCGGCTTTTCACATTTTCATTGTGTAAACATTCTTGACTCTGACTTTGCCCTTATACAATTCAATGCAAATATTTTTTGGAAGTGCGATACATGCCAAATTGATTTTTTGTGGTCTTGTTTATCAAAAATTAAAGACCTGTTTTGTTTTCTCAAAGAGAATAATAGTGTATTTGAAAAGCTTAATTCTTCTCACGATGTTACCGAAGTCAATGACATGGTAAGAATTACCCCCTCTCAAGGCAAGGGGTAGGTCAATGATCATTTTAAGAAACAGCTGCTGTCCAACGGAAAGAATGTGTCCACTTCTCCTGCTTTGAACCGTATTACATCGTCATCGTCAACATTGAAGAGTAATAAAAGCTCTCCTTCTATGCATCGCGCTCCCACAATAAAAAATAATAAAGCTGTTGATGCGATTTGTAATAGAGTGTCCTCACCAAAGGTTACAGCATTAACTAATGGTCGCAATTCTAGCTGTATTAAAGAGAGTGAGAAAATTGCTAATACAAAGTGCGTTGATAATGTTCGCACCGATGGCGATGCTATTGCTGCTGCTGCTGTTCTCTCACGACATCTGTTGGTTCAGATAATAATGTTCAGAGTCAAATCATTATTTCCTCTCTTAAGCCTAGCGATGATTTTGTTGCTGGCGGTGATGATACCACTGCTCATGTTGACGCTGCTCTTGCTGTTGTACCTGAAATAAATGTTCCTGTAATAAATGCTGTGCAATTGAATGCTGTTGCTGTGGACCCTACGGGAAATGGATCTATTATGTATTTCAATTGTGTTACCTTTGATGAAGCAGGTGTGAGTGGCAATACTCATATACATCCTGTAAACAACGAAGAAGGAGGTGAATGGCTTCTTCCTAACAGATGATCGAGAAGACGATCTGATGTTATTGTGGGAACTAATCAACAATGTACCGAATTCCAGGTTGTTAATAAATTGAAATGGCTTCATATCTCCAGTTTTCACCCTAATACTAATACCGATAGTATAACTTCTTACATTGCATCAAAATCTAATATTAATGCCTCTCGTTTCTCCTGCTTCAAACTGGTTAAATCTGTTAATGGTGAGCATGACTTAAAGTATGTTAACTTCAAAATTGGGGTCCCTGCTGACTGCAAATCTTCTGCAATACATAAGCTACTTGAAAGCATAGTGAAAAATAAATTAGAATTTTTTATAAAAGAAAATATTTCTGAATTTCAACATGGATTTGTCTCCGGTCGGTCTACTACATCTAACTTGGCATATTTTTCGTCATACGTTATCAACGCTGTTGAAAAAGGTTTCCAAGTCGATGCTATTTATACTGACTTTAGTAAGGCTTTCGACTGTGTTAATCATAAAATCTTGCTAAAAAAAATTATGGGATTTTGGATTTCATTCCTCAATGTTTAATTGGATTTCATCTTTTTTAACTGGTAGGGTTCAAAAAGTAATGATTGAGAATCACTGTTCAAGAATGATAAGTTGTTCTTCGGGTGTTCCACAGGGAAGTCACCTAGGTCCCTTATTATTCATAATTTTCATTGATGATATTGCCCTGAATATAATGAACAGTAAGTGCTTAATATACTCTGATGACTCAAAGATATTTCGTAAGATAAAAACTATTGATGATTGTGCGAAAATTCAGCAGGACATTAACTGTCTATCGAATTGGTGTATCGTTAACTGTTTAAAATTAAATATAAAGAAATGCAATGCTATGTCCTTTTTTTGAGGTTCTTGGTATATCTTATATATTTACAATCTTACGAATTGTATATTAAATAGAATTGACACAATTAAAGACCTTAGTATCAATTTTGATACTAAGTTAACCTTTAATTCTCATGTTGATTTTGTAGTCTCTAAAGCCAATTCAATTGTTGGATTCATAAAGAGAAACGGCAAAGAGTTTACGGATCCCCATACGCTTATGTCACTTTTTATTTTGTTGGTAAGGTCTGTCCTTGAGTATGCTGATGTAATTTGGAACCCTGCCTATGAAGTTCACTCCGATCGTCTTGAAAGTGTCCAGAAGCGCTTTACCAAATACATTTTTAGAAAAATGCGCTGAGATTTTATGCCTTCTTATAATACTCGATGCCAGCTATTAGGTATTTCGACACTCAAGACAAGGAGATATGCTCATGACATTATGTTTGTTAGAGATCTGTTATGTTATCGCATTAACAGTCCTCCGCTTTTTATATCTTCTGCCGATCTACGCCCCTGAAAGACCATTGAGAAAGGCAATTTCTTTTTCAACCCGCACATAGAACGAACTATGGACTAAATGAACTAATGTCCAGAACTATTACCTCTTTCAATGAAGTAAGTAGAGATATAGATTTGTACCTTTCAAGAGATTGTTTCAAAAGCACTTTATTTAATTTAATATCATAATGTAATCTATTGCATATATATAGCTTGTAGATGGAATATATACAAAATAAATCTTAGCAAAAGAAAAAAAAAGCAAACAACTTGTTATTGTCAACAACATGAGTCTGCTGCACATGTAAGCTGTTACACATCTGGCAGAGAAGAAAAAAAAAAAAAAAATCAAAGAAAAAAAAAAAGAGATACGAGGGCAAAGTGAAAAGTTCTCAGCCTGACGCAGAGATGGCATTCCAATCAGCAAAAATTTATGTTTCCTGCCTGGGTGCACTTCTCATTAGTTCGTATGACAAGTTTCAACTTGTTCCCTCAAGTAGTTTGTTTACACGAATTTTTGCAGTAGACGTCTTGCGTGTTTTTCTTTAAAATGGATAAACTTGAATATCGTGCGGTGATAAAATTCTTCGTTTTGGATGAGTTAACCCCTAAGGAAATTCATCCAAAATTGACAAAAGTTTACAGGGACTCTGCTCCTTCCATGTCAACTATTAAAAAGTGGGCAGCTGAATTTAAACGTGGTCGCACGTCCCTCGAAGATGACCCACGTGAAGGACGGCCAAAAACCGCAACCACACCCGAAACCATTGAAAAAGTGCATGATATCGTGTTGGACGATAGGCTGAGGCTGTGTGTATATCGGAAGAGAGGGTGCGAAACATCTTGCGCAAAACCTTAGGGATGCAAAAGCTCTGCGCAAGATGAGTACCGCATTTGCTGAATGCCGTTCAAAAGCAAATGTGCAAACGATTTTAGCGGCAATCTTTGGACCGATTCAATAGGGATCCGACCGATTTTGTGCAGCGATTTGTCACCATGGATGAGACATGGGTCCACCACTACACGCCAGAAACGAAACAGCAGTCGAAGCAGTGGGTGGAAGCCGGTGGTTCAGCGCCAAAGAAAGCGAAGTCGATCACATCTGCCGGAAAGGTCATGGCCAGTGTGTTTTGCGATGCGAAAGGGATCCTGTTAATTGATTACCTAGAGAAAGGCAGAACAATTACAGGCGAATACTAATCCAACCTTCTTGACCAGCTGGATGCCAAAATTCGCGAGAAGAGGCCTGGCTTGAAGAAGAAAAAAATCATCTTTCACCAGGACAATGCTGGGAAAACTGCGGGATTTGGGGTATGATTTGTTCGGACATCTCCCCTATTCACCTGATTTGGCACCCTCAGACTTCCATTTGTTCCCGAACTTGAAGAAATTTGTTTCTGGGGAGCGCTTTGTATACAATGCAGAAGTTGAGAGGGCCGTAGATGAATATTTTCACAGCCTTCCAGACTCTCACTTCCGAGAAGGAATACTGATGTTAGAGAAACGCTGGACCAAGTGTATTGAAGTCAGGGAAGATTATGTAGAGAAATAAAATCATTTTTAACTGAAAATCTCAGTATTTCATTGTCAGGCCGAGAACTTTTGATCTTGCCGTCGTAAGACACTCATTCGGCAGCTTCTCTACATGCATAGCAACGGCGTGGGCTGACCTGATGAGAGCTTATCAACAAAGTGGCTTGGCTTGTTATCTTCCATTGCAATGCTCAGTACAGCCTGTATGTATACATTAAGTTGCAAGCATGCAATTCCTTGTGTAGAAAACTACACTCGTAAGCTACCTCTTTTCTTATTTTTTTTCAAAAACCCTTAATTGCTAACTTCCGGAATTTTCTGACTTTATTATGGTCCTTATTTTACGAAAAAAAAACCTATTTCCCCATAAAAAAAAGTTTATTACAGATGTTATTGCTAAAATTACGTTGTCTACCTTCTTGTGTAGATTTCTACACATATGAATAATTAGTGCATTTCATATAAAATGCCAGTTGCATTGAGTCTTTTCGCAAGTGAACATCGTGCGTATATATTGAGAATTAATAATAATAATAATAAAAAAAATACTACGAGTATGTCGAGACCAAGATATCTTACAATTGAAGAAATGGAAGCATTTTTTAATGAAAGTGATGGTGATGATAGTGATATTTCTGGAGACAGCGATGCCAGAAAAAGTGTTCGTACAAACAAATTAACGGGGATTTTCCAGTCCTTGATTTAAAGAAATTCCTGGAACAAATTACATTCTTGTCTGTTTTGCTTTGTACAACAATTTGACGTTTCTTTAAGAAAAGTTTTAAAACTGAAGTAAATTAAATACAGCAATGAATTCGAAAAGAAAATAAATTAGTCCTGGCGAAAGGAAAATTATTGTTAAGTTGTGGGAAGAGCGAAAAACGTTTCGAGAAATTGGTTAAACAGTTGGGAGAACGCATTCCTCCATTAAAAGGGTGATAAATATCTCCAAATCGACTAGCGTTATTATATCACGGCCACGTTCTGGTCGCCCTATCAAATTGAACAATCGAGAAAAGCGTAACATTCTTCAATCTGTGCAGCAGAATCCCAAATTAACTTCATCTAAAATTGCTAACAAAATTAGAGAAAATTTTAACAAGTCAATCTGTGATGATACTGTATACAAAATTTTTAGGAAAGCGGGCTATCATAGCCATGTGGCACGTAAGAAGCCATTCATTTCTGCAACTAACCGGCAGAAACGAATCGCCTTCCCCAATGAGCATATTAATAAGTCTCCAGAATTTTGGGACAAGGTTATTTTTTTCTGATGAAAGCAAGTTCTGCAGTTATGGCTTAGATAGATAGATAGTTAGTTTATTTGGTTTATTTGGAACAATTTGGGTTTGTTATCGCACATTTTACAGTACAGAGATTCGACATAGTATGTTTATTATATCTTTCAACTGAAATATTATTTTAAATTACATTGAACCATACATTTATTGATTTGATTTTGATTTTGAAGGAAAGAACCACTAAAACCTTCAATTTAAAATATGTATTTATATATTTATATATGTATATATACATATATATGAAATAATAATATAATAAATAATAAATAATAAATAATAAATAGTGAATAAATAAATAAATAAACAATTAAATAAATAAATAAAGGAGGAACTCGATTCATGCAACCCCCTATAGTTGCAACTACTCAGTATCTTATAGCTATCTTATAATTGCAACGTTCAAAAAATTGTATGTTCGATTCTTGCAACACCAGAAAAGGAATTGATAAATTCCTTGGCAAACTGAATCAATATCCTGTTAAATTTGCTCTCTTTGTTTTGTTCTTGCTATGGTTGATCCTTACTTGAACTAACAGATAAATTCATGTATGTAAGGTCTGGAGATTGCGGAGGGTGATCCACTTTTGTCTTAACATGATAGAGTAGCCATTCTTTTACTATTTTCGAAGTATGCTTAGGGTCGTTGTCATGAAGAAAGATCGATTGTTTGGATAAATTAAGTTTATGGATACTGGGAACGTAACTGTCTTTTAAAATGTCAATATACATGTGCCGATCCATAGTTCCTTCTATAAATCTTAATATTCCGACCCCATTTGCTGCCATGCAACCTCATACCATAACGGATCCACCCCTGTGTTTGACAGTAGGGACTACATTTTTGGGATCAAGAGCTTTATTTGGTTTTCTCCAAACTTTTGGTTTTCCGTCGTTTCCAAATACATTAAATTTACAGTCATCTGTAAATATAACTCATTCCCAAAAGGATGGATCCGTCTCATGCTTTTTTTCGTACTTCTTAGCATATTTGTCTTAGCCGTTTTGTCTTGTTAACTGCACTTATGAAGGGTTTTTTTCTAGCAACTCTTGAAGAAAGTCCGGCCTTTTTTTAGACATCGACGATTTGTTTGGGCATGAAGTGCTACTCCTTCAGTATTTTGGATGTTATTAGCAATCATTACCGCGCTCTGTCTAGGATTTTGGGTCACAACTCGAACAATTTTCCTCGACATTCTCTCATCAATCTTGCGTGGGCGCCCGGTTCTTGATTTGTTTTCAAATGATCCTCGGCGATTGTAATTTTTTATTATTGTTTGAACGGTTGGTTTTTTCAAATTTAATGTTTGACCGATCTCTGCCATTGATGTTCCTTCATTTTTTAACTTTAAAACGATTTTTCGCATTTCAATGGTAGTTTCCTTTCGATTAGCCATTTAAAAAAAAACACACACAAGAAGATATCGCAAATTGCTCACTAAGAACTCTGAATGATCAGTACCACGTAAAAAAATAAACTTCAACCAGTTCTCATTGCGAAGCATAGCGGTAAATTTGGTTTAAATGATCGTATGTAGACTTTTGTCTCTTATCCAATGCCGAAAGTTGCCATTTCCTTCGTTTTAAGAAGGGTTTACTACTGCTGCCAATTTTTTTTTACATTTAAAAGTACTTAAATAAGATAAGTTAATATATAAATAACATTGCTTTTTTAATCATCGCTTCCTTGACAGTTTTAGAGGTATAAATCAAGTCGTATGTTGAGTTTTGTAACTAAGTGTATGTATTTACAACGCATACGCTTCTGGACTGGATATTTTTCTTACTCTGTTCGATTTGGTGCAAAGAAGTTTAGATTGTGTTTACTTCTACGAAATAAATTTTCTGCGTATTGTTTTTTTTTCGGTCTAAAAATGAGTGAAAAAAAAACAGTGTTGCCGATTAAATAAAAAATGAAAATAATAGAATTACTTGACAAAGGATATTCTTTGAATAATCTAGCAAAAATGTTCGGTGTCAATAAATCTACAATATCACGAATAAGCAAAAATAAAGCAAAATTAAAAACCTTTCTCATGAACACCGAGTCTGGTCCTAGCAAAAGAAAAACTTTAAAGGAATCGGAGTACCCGCAAATGGAAAAAGTTCTATTCAAGTGGTTTGCTCAACAGAGATCACGGAATATACCCATAACGTCTGATCTTTTAGGGGAAAAGGCAAGGCAACTGCACAAATTCAGGAGAAGCCGGGTGATTTCCTTGCTAGTAGCGGCTGGATAGCTAAATTTCGAAAGAGACACGGTATTCGGAAACTTAAAATATGCGGTGAAAAATTGTCAAGCAAAGTAGAGTTAGTGGATCCTTTTACAAAAGCATTTCAGCAAAAAATTAAAGATCTGGATCTGCAACCATCACAGATCTATAATGCAGATGAATCTGGATTGTTTTGGAAGCTTCTACCGGAGAAAACTCTTGTACAATCGAAAGAAAAATCAGTCCCCGGGGCCAAGTCCAGCAAGGAAAGATTGACTTTTATGGCATGTTCAAATGAAAATGGCACGCACAAGGTAGCACTATTTGTCATTGGAAAAGCAGAGAATCCAAGAGCCTTAAGAAGCTTTGCGGATAAGCCAGTTGTACATATATAAAGGCAATAAATCTGCATGGATGAGACTTGCTTTGTTTGAGGAATGGTTTCGCAAGACATTTGTTCCTGAGGTTAGTTTATGCGTGAATTTTGAAATAAAACAGCTGATAAGTGAAGATTTAACTTTATTTACAGGTTAGAACATTTCTCAAATCAGAAGGCTATCCACCAAAGGCACTCCTTTTGATTGATAATGCGCCCTGCCATCCTAAAGATGGCGAATTGTCGAGCTCAGATGGCTTAATTACAATAATGTGCTTTACTCCGAATTGTATGGCAGTTATCCAACCAATGGACCAGAACACGATCAGATTGACTACACTCTTCTATAAAAAGCTTTCTTGAGTCACATCCTATCATCTGGTTTTCATTTGGGTGAAGCTATAAAAACTATGTCTGTGAAGCATGCGATTTGTTTTCTGGCGTCGGCTTGGAATAGAGTTGACAAATCGTCAATTGAAAAGTGTTCCACGAAACTTTTTGCAAAGGATTCAGAATGGGAAGACGATGGCGATATTCCATTAGCAATGCTTGCACAGAACCTAAATGAGATGCCGTCACAAATTCACGACGTTTCAGCGTTACTCCAACAGATTGAATGTTCAGAATCAATTTAAAATAATGAGATTGAAAATTGGATAATTGAGGACCACATTTCTGAGATCGTGGAAGAGATTGAAGCAGAACCAATAGAAGAAATTACTTCTTTACCAACGATGAACATCAAAGCAGATGATGTAATAATGTGTTTTAACACGTGTTTAAAGTGGGCAGAACAGCATGAAATTCCACTTACTAATGTGATGACTCTTCAAAGACTTCGTGAATTAGCAATATCTCACAAATTAAAATGCACGAAACAAACAAAGATTTCAAATTTTTTCATTAAAAAAGTCTGATTGAAATGACATGTTAATTTCTTAGTTTTCACCTCTATATGTTGCATAGCACATTATTTTAAACCTAATTTGTGTTTATATTGTAGCATAATAATAACTACGCCCCTAAAAGTATGATGCAACAAATTCCGAAGTGTCTTTTCATTCTGGCAGAATTTTGGTTCGAAGTGTCCTTTCATTCGAGGTTCGTGTCTGCGGTTTTCACAGTTCATGTCTACGAAAGAGACGGATAATATCACGGATGAGAGGGAATTATAACTGCAAGAATGATTGTCATCTTGGAATTTCTCTTGTTCCAGTGGTCGAAGAATTTGCTAGAAGTTTCTGGCTATCAGAAATTTCTGCTATATAAGGACAGATGGCAATCAAAAAGGGGGCAGTAGTTTCTAAACTGTGGCGAAGAGATTAGAAAAGTGATAGTGGGCGAAGTTGTAATTAAACAAGAAGAAGTAATTAGTTTGGATTTGTGAATTAAGTAATAGAAAGGAGATAAAGTGATTTGAGAGGACAGAGACCTTGTAAGAAAAGAATTGCGAAGAATAGTATAGTGTGAACCTGAATTGTTCTATAGACTAGAAAATAAAGAAATAATTTCACAGAATATTGTTTTATCTACTCGAGCCGTAGCTCGCATATTACAATATGTTAGATTGAATAAAAGCCTTTAAGTTTTGTATGTTTCTCATATTAAATAACGCAAATATTTTTATCTTAATTAGATATTCAGTAGAAGCAACTTATCCAGTGAATGCAACAGGGTCGGTTATAATTAGTTTCAAAATCGAGTTCCTACTGTAATAAATAATAAATAATAAATAATAAAGGTAAAGGTTTTTCGGTGTAACTTTATTAAAAAAATATCGAACGCCAATTTCTCATTGGCCCAACAGTTCGCATATGAAATAAAACCAGAAATTAGCTACGTTATAATTATGTCTATATTGCTTCGCGTCACGCCTAGCACTAACTGTAACAATATGAGATACTTAAAATCTAAACTTGGATTGGCCTTGGTTCCCACGAATGAGTCCGCGCGTGCAGGAAATACAAGTTATGTGAGTCGCTGAGAGTTCTCGCGTTACCATTGGGCAAGTGCTGCAGACTGCGGCGCTTGCACTTTTTTATCGGCAGGTGAATAGCTGAACGTGTTAACTGCCGCCCTTCTAAATATCTGCGTCCCGCAGATCTACTGCTGAGCATGTGGAGCAGCTTAAGTTACCGGCAGGTTGTTGAACTTCCGCTGAGCGTTGGGCTGGGCGAGGAATGCGTTTTCGATGAAAAGACAGGCGAAGTTCCGGGATGTTGACCCTTCCATAGATCTTCTTCCATAATAGGCAGATGGCGATAACTATGATTATGGCGATAAGAATTTCTGTAATGATAGAGGAATTAAAGTTTTCTTTTAGAGTATTGATATGTTCAATATTCTGGACGCTGATGTCGTGCACGAATTCCAGATTAGGTTTGGTCCTTTTGCTGGTTACGTTGGCCAGGACAGCAGGAAGTGCTTGTAAACTTGTGGCAGATCCACCAAAGTATTCCTGGTCCTTGATGGTGACCGTGTCATTGTCCAGTTGGATGAGATAAGTACCTTCTAGAGGAATAGAAGAATTTTTTATTTAAAATTGAACCATTGAAATTTGTCACGAAGATCGTATTTTCCCCAATAAGTTCTATGACCTCTTCATTAGTGCTTCTGAAGTCGCACGCTGCGATACCACCCTTAAGGATCCTGGGTAAGCATGTGTCTTCTGGTAATTTTTTTAAAACGCTACCTTCGCATACTGATGTGTTCCCTATATGGAAGCAGTCACCTTTAAGTCCGTAAGTTAAGTCGTGATTAACTAGTAGTTTCGTATAGTCAAGGTCAATTTGCCTTCCATCCTTGATTGCAGCACGAGCGTTTATTACATGGAAAATGTTGGTCCCAACCTTAGGGATAGCTAGGACATACAACAGAAGGGTTCCATTGCTGTACACAGAGGGTCGTTCATACTCCACTGCCTCCACGAAGTTTTGGTAAGGTAGGGTTTCCAGTTCATTTATGATAGTGTTAACCTCCTCAGCGTCTAATATGTTACTATTAACTATTCCAGTCTTGGCCATTTGGCAGGCTCTTATTATTTCGTTCACCCCTTCCTTTAGTATAAGTACTTTGTTAAGTAAGTCGTGCCTCAATCGTTCTGCTTCTCCCTCCTGTACCGCGTTATTATAGCCATCAATCATTTTGTTAACTTTGTTCATAACCTCGTGCGTCGCCTCGAAAAGCTTTTCGTTGATTCTGTCTGTATTGGTCGTTATTGTTCTCTATTATGACTGTTTGCGTCTGTAAAAGTTTTCCCCAGTCAGTTGCGTCAGGAGAACCCGCCAGCCATTTCCAGGCACTCCCTATCCAGTCGATAGATCGAGTCCGTCTCGTCTTTGGTTCGCCTAGTTCCTTTAATCGATCCTTTACCTGATTCAGATGGTAGGTTAAGACCAGTTGCATTTCCTGGTCTGCTACATGTTTTGCGGCCAGTTGTTCGGTTCGTTCGATGAGCGCGCTGTACTTATTTAAGTCAATGACATGGATTAGCTTGAAGTAGCCATTTATCACCCATGCGTTGCCCTCCTTAATGGTAACGATTGGTGATGTGTACTCAAAAATGTGCAGGGCCTGCACGGGAACCAAGAACGCTAAACTGCAATACAATTTCAATATAATTTTATTAGTTTCATTACTTCATTAATTAACTAAACACCAAGTTGGACTTAATAGTATTGTTCAAAAGAAATTTCTTACTTCTATTGGGGATTTTTTAATAAGCCTCTGTTCTTTTCTTTTTCTTTTTTTTGTTTTTTAATTGATCTTTTCCTTTCTTAAGATTGATAATTGTTTTTTCTTAATAGATTAATTTGGGTAGGTTAGGGAACCATCCCCCTTCCTTTTTCTTTTTTTGTTTTTTTTTTTTTTTTTCATTTCCTATTTAGGTTTTTTAGGTGAGCTTTATGAATTCTTTTGCCACTAGCTGTTGTTACCGTTACTCGATTGTCCTTTGCGACAACTTCTTTTCTGTATAGGGGCTTGTTTTTACCTTTTATGCATTTTACTGCGGCATACACTACCTCGCCCTCGCAATACTGTCTGGGCGCACTCCTTTTTAGATTTAACCTCACATTCCTAGCTTCCATATTCCTTTTAATAATACCCCTCAGGTCCCTATTGATTTTAGAACGAATGTTCAGAAGGTTCTGATAATTAACCCTCTGGGATCGGTTAAAGAAAACATCGGTAGGTTTCCGTTTGATTACCGAATGTATTGTGTTGTTATAACGGTCTACCGCTACATCGACGAGTTCCTTAACACCGAGATCCGGGTTTTCAACCTTAAGGCATCGGTAAATTTCCAATATTGTGGAATGGACCCTTTCTATTTGTCCATTCACCTCACTTTGGTAGGAGGGGGTCAGATAGAGTTTGACGCCTAAGGTTTTTATAAAATTCAGTACTATCGGGCTAAGAAAACCTCTTTCATAATCTGTTACCAGAATTCGAGGCACGGTGAAATAGTGTAATATTTTGATTAGCTTTGATCGAATGTATATGGAAGATCTTTCTTTAATATGGAAAAATTTGGAAAATTTAGAAAATTTGTCGACTACGGTTAAGAATTTTTTATTCTGGATTTCCATGATATCCATATGAAGGATTTCACATGGATATTTCGGGGACGGCGTTAATTGGAATTCAGGAGTCAGTGGATGTCTGTCGTATTTATTTGACCCACAAATTTCGCACGAGGCAGCGAATTTCCTAACCTGAGACATCATTTGTGGAAAGTAATATTTTTCGAGGATTTGCTCCCTGTTCTCCCTGGGAGCACGATGGGCTCTCCTATGTTCCTTTTCTATTATTATGAGTCTGCGCTCTGCATTGGCGACATCCTCAACTATTCTTTGAGTGACTCTAATCTTGTAAGTATCGAAGTTTTCCAGGTAAACCCTTTGAAGCAAACCAAGGTACTTCTCTGGAACCTTTATTCCGTTTACTACCCTTGGGTTAAGATTTTCCCTCAATATCTCTACGAGGTTGTCGCGATGTAACTTGTTTATTGAAATGTAATGGCAATGATAACCAGGGTGTGGCTCTTCGTGAGAGCGCAGATCGATACCAACCTTAAGAATCAATTGATTCCTGAAAACATTTATCGGGGCCTCTACATGCGGTATAAGGTCCGAGTTGTCCTGGTCGGCACTGTGTACCGTACAGGATTCTGTATCACTACCAGAAAGCTCACAAAGTCCTTCTTCGGCTGTGCCCGTCTGGGAGCCCCTGGCTTCTTCAGCCGTATCCGTCTGGGAACCCTCAGTTGCGGTGTCTGTGACCTCCCCTGTACGTGAGTTGGATTGCCCCTCGCTACCCGTTTCGGTGCTGGTATCTGATAAATGATTGATCTCTACCCCTAATCGTGAAAGAGCATCAGCCACAAAGTTTGATTTACCAGGAGTGTAAATCAACTCGTAATTGTACTCTTCAATCCTTGCCTTCCAACGCTTTAGCTTGGCATTGTGATTTCTGTTGCTCAAGGCAAACGTCAGAGGCTGGTGATCAGTAAAAATTTTGATCTTCTTCGCTCCATACAGATAATTCCTCAAATTATCGAGAGCCCAGACTATGGCGAGCATCTCCTTTTCATTGGTGGCGTAATTCTCCTCCGTTCTATTCAAGGAGCGGGAGATGTATGCCACAGGTCTTTCCTTACCATGCTCACCCTGAGATAGGACAGCACCAATGGCGTAGTCGGATGCATCAGTTGTCAAATTAATCCCCTTCTCGAATTCCGGAAATGCCAGGACGTCAGCAGACGTAAGTAGCTCCTTCAAAGTTTCGAACGACTTCATTGCGTCATTGTCGAGAGAAATTGCAACATTTCTCGATTGATTGGCTCTAACGTGCGAAAGATCCCCGCGCGTTAGGTTGGTTAGGGGCTTTGCTATCTTAGCATAGTCCCGAATAAACTTCCTATAGTAGGATGTTAATCCGAGAAAACTTTCCAGCTCTTTCAGATTCCCTGGAGGAAGGATCCCTTCTATGGCCTTAACCTTTTTTCGATCTGGGAGTATACCCTCGGGAGTAACCAGATACCCAAGAAATTCCACGCTGGTGGTTAAAAAGTGGGTTTTTTCAAAATTAATTTTTAATCCGGCTTCATTCAGCTTGGAGAAAACTGTCTCGATGTCCCTCAAATGATCTTCCTCAGATTTGCTAAAGATGATTATATCATCGATATAAACATAACATATTGTAATATGCGAGCTACGGCTCGAGTAGATAAAACAATATTCTGTGAAATTTATTTCTTTATTTTCTAGTCTATAGAACAATTCAGGTTCACACTGTACTATCCTTCGCAATTCTTTTCTTACAATGTCTCTTTCCTCTTAAATCACTTTATCTCCTTTCTATTACTTAATTCACAAATCCAAACTAATTACTCCTTCTTGTTAACTCTCAACTTTCAATTTATCACAAAATTACAACTTCGCCTATCATCACTTTTCTAATCTCTTCGCCACAGTTTAAAAATCACTGTCTTTTCTATTGATCGCCATCTGTCCTTATATAGCAGAAGTTTCAGATAGCCAGAAACTTCTAGCAAATTCTTCGACCACTGGAAATAATTCCAAGATGACAATCATTTCTTCCAGTTATAATTCTCTCTTTATCCGTGGCTTTGTCAGCTATTGCGAACCTCGAATGAAAGTACAGTTTGGAATGGGCTGTAGGAGCGTAGTTATTATTCTACATTATTGTTGCATACTTTTAGACGATGTTACACTGCCCCCCTCTTAGACTTGTTCGTCCCGAACAAGTGCGTCCTCACTTCGACCATTGTATCGACTCAGTCGGTCCACATGAACCACTTTCATTTTGGCCCTTTGTCCTCGCTGGATGCGGTAGACAACATCGTTGATGCGGGTTACTATTCTGTATGGACCCTCCCAGTTCCGCTGCAATTTAGGTGATTTCCCCTTTTGGCGATGGGGATTATACAGCCACACTAGATCTCCTTCCTGGAATCCTGACGTTGTTGCCTTGGCATCATACCTGGTCTTCATGCGGTCGCTCGTTATCTTAATCTGGCTTCTGGTCCTTTGGTGTATGTCCCTAAGCCTTTCCCTAAGGTCCGCCACGTACTCTTCTTCATTTCTGGGCTCATTGGTAGGAGATCCAAATTTCACCTCACTGGGTAAACGAGCTATTCCACCAAATAAGATTTCGAACGGCGTATGTCGAGTAGTGCTATGCACGGCACTTCTATAGGCCATCAAAAACAAGGGAATCTGCCGGTCCCAATCCCGTTGGTAGTCACCTACGACCTTCGAGAGATGTTCGTCCAAAGTCCTATTGAAACGCTCCACCATACCGTCCGACTGTGGATGAAGCGGGGTTGTCCTTGTCTTTTTGATTCCGAGTAGTTGACACATCTCTTGGAAGATTCTTGACTCGAAGTTCCTCCCTTGGTCAGAATGCAATTCCAAGGGCACACCGAATCTGCTAACCCAATTGTAGACGATCTGCTCCGCCACGGTTCTGGCTTCCTGGTTAGGGATCGGAAACGCTTCCGGCCACTTACTGAAGTAGTCCATCACTACGAGTATATACCGATTACCATTGTCGGTTTCCGGAAAGGGCCCTGCGATGTCAATGGCGATTCGTTCGAAAGGTGCTCCCACGTTGTATTGGTGCATCTTACCTCGAGTTTTGGTTCTCGGACCCTTACTAGCTGCACACACGTCGCATTCTCTGCACCAGTCTTCGATATCTTCCTTCGCTTTTAACCAATAAAAACGTTCTCGTACCTTTTCTAGCGTCTTATTCACTCCCAAGTGGCCTCCGGACGCCCCGCCATGCATTTCCTGTAACACCTCCTTGACCCTCGTCCGCGGTACTACAAGCTGCATTACAAACGACTTTCCGTCGGAGGATTCCCATTTTCTTCTCAGAACACCTTCTTGGACATGGAGGGAGTCCCACTGCGCAAAATATGCCTTTAAGGTCGGGCTTCTGTGAGAGATGTCCTGATGATCCGGTTTCTCCATGTTCTCCTTCCAGGCCAGAATCGGCTCGATATCCGGGTCTTCCTTCTGAGCGTTCCGGATCTCATCTACGCTCCAGCCGGCGATAGGTTCGGCTCTCATTCTTTGGATGGAAACCAGCTCCCGTTCTTCCTGACGCGCACAATGTTTACAATCCGTTCTGCATGGTCTCCGGGACAGTGCATCCGCATTAGAGTGGAGTTTTCCTTTACGATGCTGTATTTCGTAGTCGTAGATTTGCAGCCTTTCGATCCATCTTGCGACCTGACCCTCAGGACTCTTGAACTGTAATAGCCATTTTAAGGCTGCATGGTCTGTGCGAAGAACGAACTTCCTCCCGTAGAGGTATTTGTGAAAATGCTTCGTAGCCAAGATCAAAGCTAGAAGTTCTCTCCTTGTCACGCAGTAGTTCCTTTCTGGCTTAGAGAGCACCTTGCTGAAGTACGCAACCACCTTCTCTTGGCCGTCATGCACCTGGGAGAGTACGGCTCCTACCCCAACATTACTAGCATCTGCATCCACAATGAACGTTTCCCCGGGAGTGGGGTAAGCCAGTATCGGGGCATCGCATAGCCGTTGTTTAAGTGCCTTGAAGCTCTTCTCGCACTCAATTGTCCATTTGAATTGTTTTCCCTTTTCCGTCAACTGGTGCAGGTTCTTTGCGATCCCGGCAAAATCCTTCACGAACCGTCTGTAGTAGGTGGCTAGGCCCAGGAAGCTCCTTAGTTGGTGTTTATCCTTGGGGACTGGCCAGTTTTTCACCGCTTCGACCTTCTCTGGATCGGTTCTCACTCCTTTCGCTGAAATTATGTGCCCCAAGTACTTGACTTCCGCTCTAAACAGGGCGCACTTCTTGGGGTTGAGCTTCAGGTGGGCACTTCGAAGCCTTTGAAACACATCCCTTAGATTGTCTCGGTGTTGCGCAAACGATTTTCCTACGACGATGACATCATCCAAGTATACCAAACAGGTTTTCCATGTTAACCCTTGCAGGACACATTCCATCAATCGCTCGAAAGTCGCCGGAGCATTGCACAGCCCGAATGGCATTACCGTGAATTGCCATAGCCCATTTCCTGCGGTGAAGGCGGTTTTCTCCCGGTCTTCTGGATGGATCTGTACCTGCCAGTAGCCACTCTTCAAGTCGAGAGTGGAAAACCATCGGGCTCCTGATAGTGTGTCTAGCGTGTCGTCAATCCGTGGCAGAGGGTAGCTGTCTTTCTTGGTGACGTAATTGAGCTGCCGATAGTCCACGCAGAACCGCGTGCTGCCATCTTTCTTCTTAACCAGTACAACCGGTGATGCCCACGGACTTTTGGAACTTTCAATCAGACCTTCTTTCTCCATTGCCGACACCATCTCTGCAACTTCTGTCTGCTTTGCCAATGGAAGGCGCCTAGCAGGCTGACGAATTGGTCTAGTATCACCAGTGTCTATTCGATGTTGTACCAGGTGTGTTCGGCCGTATTCTCCGTCCTGTGAGGCAAATACATCAGCGTACTCATTGATAAGATTCTCTGCCATAGTTCGCTGCTCCTGATTCAGCTCACTGGACTGGAGAATCGTCTCCCTCGTTTCCGCTGTCCAAGGTGATGGGAGAGGTTTTGGAGGACCACGTTCAGATATTGTTGCGACGGCGGTAATCGGCGTGCATTTTCCAGTCACCTCCCCTCGCCTTAGTTTGACAGTGTGTGGTCTTGCGTTCAAAACTCTCACTGGAACCATGGTGTTCTTTGGTTCGACCAACGTCTTTCCCACGATGTAGTCTTGAGAATTCTTCTCCGGGTCTGGTTCTACTATGTAGAATCGGTGGCTCCCAAGATCACCTTCCAGCTTCGTCCAAATGATTGTCTCTGAAGACGGCGGCAAAACTTCGTCTTTGCTGATGACTGTCCTGAGAGTTACGGCATTCTCGTTTCCGTACACCATCGGAATCTCCACATTTCGATACCTCAGTACTTGCATCCCGATGTCCAAGATTACTTCATTTGCTTTCATGAAGTCTATTCCGATGATGCACTCGTCGCATATGTCTGCCACCAGAAACGCATGGGAGAACGTCAGTCCTGCCAGAGTAAGCGTAAGACGAACTTCTCCAAATACCTTCGCCATTTCCCCTATTGCAGTCTTCAGGCAGTAGCTGTTGGTGTTGTGCAGCCAGGAGCTTTTGACGATATCTCTTCTTACAATGGAGGCAGTGGCACCTGTGTCGATGGTGGCTACGCACTTCTTCTTGTTGATTAGTGCCTCCACTGTCAGGCTCTTGTTATCCCGTTTGGTTTGCGAAACTTGAATGGTGGTCCTGGGGGCCTCGATTCCAGTAACCAACTTCTGCCCCGCGAAGTTGGTCCTTACGCATTTCCCGACTGCTGGTTTTGGGAAGTCTGACTGACAGGATGGATGTTATCACCTCCAGATGCTTCCTCTCTGCTTCTCCTACTTCCGCAATGTGGACAATTTCCTCGTCTAGGTGCAATTCTGCACTGCCGTTGTAGGTGTCCGGTTTGGTTGCAATTCCAGCAACGGATTTGACTTCCGCGAGCTCTGTCTTCATCCATGACGGCTGTTCTCTGGCATGAGCATTCCACGACGGACATTTCCCTGACACGGTGTATTCCCTGGTATGCTTGGTCCGCAGCCTTCATTGACAAAGCGAATGCCAATGCCTCGGGGAGTGTTCGCTTTTCAGCCATCCTTACAGCCATTTGCAGTTGTCTGTCCTCTATGGCCTGAATAAAAGCTTCCACCGCCATTTCGTTGATAAGCTCCTCACCGGCTTTAGGGTATGAAAGATGGGCTAGTCGCTCTATATCCGCTTGCAACTGTTGGAGCGTTTCCCCCCTTTTCTGGACTCGACTACGCAGCTGAACCCTGTACACCTGCTGCATGTGTTCATCCCCAAACCGCATCTCGATAGCCTGAACCAGAGAGTCGTAGTTCTGCTGTTTATCTTCCGGGATGGTCTGCAAGAGCTCCGCAGCTGGACCCCTCAGTGCAAGTGTGAGTGCAATGGACTTCTCTTCATCGTCCCAGCTATTGGTCATTGCGGCCGCTTCGAATTGCCTTTTATAAATTGGCCATGATGTTTGACCATCGAAGATAGGAGGCTGCATCTCCTTTCTTCTCAGACCGTCGGTGGAATATTCCCGTGCTTTCTGTCTCTTCACGTTGCTGAGTTCCTTAGTAAGATTTTCGACTTGTTTTTCTACTTTTTCGAACTGAGTCTCTATTTTCCCGAACTGAGTTTCATGCTTCTCAAAGTTTTCATCGAATCTAGTTTCGACTTTTTCGAGTTGCGTCTCTACCTTCTCGATTTTCTCTTCGATCACTTCGAATTTGGATTCCAAGTTCTTGTTTTGCTCATCAAGTTTACTTTCCAGAGCATCTAGAGAATTCTTTTGTTCGTCCAGCTTAAGTTCTAGAGAATTTCTTTGATCTTCTATTGCTTTCTTTTGTTCGTCCATGACTAACTTAAGTTGCAGGAGCAGACTTGTTATACCCGGGTCGGCTGCTGTACTTGCTGGTTCCTCTTCCACGTCAAACTCTACGTCGTGCGGATTTTCACCTTCCTGCGTTACTGCTTCTTCCAGACGAATCAGTAGGGCATCTTTTCCCCCAGTTGTGTCGAGGTTCCGCTTACTGAGTTCTGCCTTTAGTTGAGTTATAGTTAGTTTTCCCAATTTGCGACCCATTTTGCGCAACTAATTAACTCAACACAGAAATCGTTTTTTTTTTTTTTTTTTGCTTGTGCAATTTCACACCACGGAAATAGTTATTCACAGAATAAGTTTTATCCCACTTCTGACACCAATGTAATATGCGAGCTACGGCTCGAGTAGATAAAACAATATTCTGTGAAATTTATTTCTTTATTTTCTAGTCTATAGAACAATTCAGGTTCACACTGTACTATCCTTCGCAATTCTTTTCTTACAATGTCTCTTTCCTCTTCAATCACTTTATCTCCTTTCTATTACTTAATTCACAAATCCAAACTAATTACTCCTTCTTGTTAACTCTCAACTTTCAATTTATCACAAAATTACAACTTCGCCTATCATCACTTTTCTAATCTCTTCGCCACAGTTTAAAAATCACTGTCTTTTCTATTGATCGCCATCTGTCCTTATATAGCAGAAGTTTCAGATAGCCAGAAACTTCTAGCAAATTCTTCGACCACTGGAAATAATTCCAAGATGACAATCATTTCTTCCAGTTATAATTCTCTCTTTATCCGTGGCTTTGTCAGCTATTGCGAACCTCGAATGAAAGTACAGTTTGGAATGGGCTGTAGGAGCGTAGTTATTATTCTACATTATTGTTGCATACTTTTAGACGATGTTACAATATCTTGCCAATTAGTTCCTTCAGCACGTCATCAATCATCCTTTGGAAGATGGCTGGGGCATTTTTGAGGCCGAACGGAAGTCTAAGATATTCGTATTTACCGTTCATAGTTGAGAAGGCTGTCTTCGGGATATCTTTTTCATTTATCAGGATCTGATGGAATCCTGAAGTCAGATCAAGTGTCGTGAACAGTTTTGCGTCTCCAAGACTGGCAAGTGTGCTATTGATATCCGGGATAGGATACGTGTCTGGGATCGTTACAGCGTTCAAGCGCTTATAGTCGATCACCATTCTATATTGTTTTTCGCCATTGGGTTTCGGCTTTTTAGGAACAATCCATATAGGAGAATTATATGGGCTATTCGAAGGACGAATAACGTTTTCGGACAGAAGTTCCTTAACCTGTCGCTCAACCTCCCCCCTCATACAAGCAGGGTAAGGGTAGCTTTTAGCGTATATTGGTTCGTCCGTGTTTGTGCGGATTGCGGCTCTTACATTGGTTTTTATTTTTTCGTTACCTACAGGACCGAAGAGACTGTGGAACTTTCCGCAAATGGTTTCCAGTTTAGATCTAGCAGACATTGAAATGTCTTCACTTAAGGTCAACATTTGATTAATTGCATTTGAAGTGCGATTTTTCAAGATAATTACTTTATTGAATTCTATGGTAAGTTTGTTGGTGTCCCTATCGATGACAGCTTTTAACTGTTTGAGCGTGTCGTCGCCAATTATGCCGTCGAATGATGTTAAATTTGGGAGAACAAAGAACGTAATATTTAACTCACAACCTAAATAATGAAAGAATTTTCCACAAGTTTTGCCTTTGATAAGAATTTTCCCAGCGGGGCTATTTACATAAAATGGTTTTTGTACAGGATCAGGGCGTGGGACCAAATTAGGTCTAATAAAATTGTTATTAGCCCCGGTGTCCACTAAGAAGTTTAGAACGACCCCGTCCCGCGTAACGTACTCTATGTATGGTACGCTGGAAACGAGGCCCCTGCCATAAAATTTTCAGGCGATGATTCCTCGCAAGGACGATCAGCGGAATCCACTTCTTCCAGATTTTCGGAACCGACTGATTCCATATGATACAATCGCTGTTGTTTACGTGGGTTGTAATTGTCGGACCTCGGTTCCCGTTTGAACCTGTTGTTGGGCCGGTTCATATAATCTACGTTCCTAGTTTGTACGGAGTTGTCCACCTCCATTTTAATATGTGGTTTTGGAGCTGTCGGCCGTTGGGGTGAATATTGCTGTTGGAATCCCGAGTTCCAATGGGGGTATGATCTTTGGGCAAAGTTATTATTTACAACTGGTGGCCTATCAAAGTTTCTGGAGGGTCCAGCGTTATCCCTGAAATTCTGATTGATGGGTGAAGTTATCAAGTTAGGTGCTTTTACATGCACCGAGTTGCTCCTAAAATTCAAATTTTGCATCTCCAGACAAGCTGAATATGCTTCGGGTAAGGTTTTCGGCCTTTGGATGATCAAAAGCCTTGAGAGGTCACCACTAAGCCCTTGAATGAACACATCTAGTGCTCGATTTCGGTAGGTCTCCACCAAAGCGTTCATGGTTTCGGTTGAGTAAACCTCAGCCCTGATTTTACTGATAATTAGAGAAAACTGATGGTTTACTGTCGCGTAGAAGTCATCAACCCTTGAATTACCTTGGGTTAACTGGTTGAGCTGATGCTCAAGGGTTCGCATGCCCCTTTTATCAGCGTAGTGAAGTGAGAGAACCCTCTTCATCTCTATCCAGTCATTGTCGAACACATTGTAGGAGACCAAGGCAGAGTCCGCCTTGCCCCTGACTTTCTGGCGGATATGTTGTAGTATTGCCCTGTAGATGGGCTTACTACGAACTATCTCATAGTTTTTTAATACAGTCTCGACGCTGTGGACCCAGGACACGTACTGCACAGGATTTCCGTCGAAGGTTTGAAGTTCCTTGACGGAATCGGGAAGTTTTGAAATGTCCTTCAAGTCCTGTTCACAAGTCGGCCCGTTTAGTGGCTCTGGTTGTTCCGTCTGTGGGGCGGGAATGCCTGCCAAGCCTAATTGTTCCAAGGCTAGGATTCTATCTGAAATTTCACCTAGCTGGTTGTTCACGGAATTGACTACTTCCTGTGAACTAGATTGTTCAATCCTACCCATTCGGTTCTCCAGCCCTCTAAGCTGTTCGAGGACAGAGTTAACCGCACCCGTGAGTTGGGTGACTGAGTTCCTAAGCTCATCCATACTAGCCTCGCGGGATAGTGTAAGCGCTAATGAAATTATTTTTTAGATATATTAAATGAATGCGCACCTAATGGCAAAATCGAATTCGGATTTAATTTTTTATGATATTTCTCAATTATATATGTATACTGTTAAATATAGATTTTTCTTCTTTTTTTGTTTGTCATGTATTTTCTTAATTTTTTGTTCTTTTTAGAAATGTAAATGCTTTTTCTTCATTAATTAATTTAATTGGTTAATTTTAATTTGCTTTGATTTAATAATAATTTAATTATTTCCCCTGGATGCCTGCTAAGCGCTCTCCATTAAACTTTCGGGGTAGTTACTGTCCTAACGGAAGGTTCGTATGTATCCTTTTTAGTCGTTAATGCAGTTATGTTTGCAGCGACCTACTAAGGTACGAAGGTCTTCACACGGATAATTAAATTTTCAGTAAACTGGCCCCTTTTTTCGTGAGAGTTGGCCCCTAGGCATAAATGTTAAAAAAAAAAATGTTTTTTTGATCAAGTAATTTTCTGCACAGGCAGTGAGTAATTCTCTTTTTCAGTTACACATAAATTTCTTAATCTAAATCTTACTACAATCCTATTGGTGACATTCTTCGTATATATTAATGTGCTCCTTTGAGTCCCTCCTGATAATCTGTTGCTGTCTTCCTTCACCGTTGTGGTTTCCTTTTTATTCCTTTACGTATTTGTAGGTATTTCCTTGAAGCTGAACTCTTCAACTTGGAAGCGTTCTTTCAATTTCTTTTAATAATTAATTCCACTCTTGTCTATTCACTTTGTACTCATTCGTATTGAATTCTAAGCAGGGTTTAACTTTTACTTTATTTCCTTTAAGCACATAAGATTTTCTTTTCGACACTAATTACACCATTTCACTTTTCATGCGGTTTCATGTTTAGCATTTTCTTTTAACACTGACTTCACTTTTTTCTTTTTAGTTTCAGTTATGCACTATTTATTCTTGCTTTTGTTGGACACTGACTTTTTTATCCTTTTGTCAGGTCCCTGCTCGGGCGCCAGTAAAGGTTTTTCGGGGTAACTTTATTAAAAAAACATCGAACGCCAATTTCTCATTGGCCCAACAGTTCGCATATGAAATAAAACCAGAAATTAGCTACGTTATAATTATGTCTATATTGCTTCGCGTCACGCCTAGCACTAACTGTAACAATATGAGATACTTAAAATCTAAACTTGGATTGGCCTTGGTTCCCACGAATGAGTCCGCGCGTGCAGGAAATGCAAGTTATGTGAGTCGCTGAGAGTTCTCGCGTTACCATTGGGCAAGTGCTGCAGACTGCGGCGCTTGCACTTTTTTATCGGCAGGTGAATAGCTGAACGTGTTAACTTAAATAATAAATAATAAATAATAAATAATAAATAATAAATAATAAATAATAAATAATAAATAATAAATAATAAATAATAAATAATAAATAATAAATAATAAATAATAAATAATAAATAATAAATAATAAATAATAAATAATAAATAATAAATAATAAATAATAAATAATAAATAATAAATAATAAATAATAAATAATAAATAATAAATAATAAATAATAAATAATAAATAATAAATAATAAATAATAAATAATAAATAATAAATAATAAATAATAAATAATAAATAATAAATAATAAATAATAAATAATAAATAATAAATAATAAATAATAAATAATAAATAATAAATAATAAATAATAAATAATAAATAATAAATAATAAATAATAAATAATAAATAATAAATAATAAATAATAAATAATAAATAATAAATAATAAATAATAAATAATAAATAATAAATAATAAATAATAAATAATAAATAATAAATAATAAATAATAAATAATAAATAATAAATAATAAATAATAAATAATAAATAATAAATAATAAATAATAAATAATAAATAATAAATAATAAATAATAAATAATAAATAATAAATAATAAATAATAAATAATAAATAATAAATAATAAATAATAAATAATAAATAATAAATAATAAATAATAAATAATAAATAATAAATAATAAATAATAAATAATAAATAATAAATAATAAATAATAAATAATAAATAATAAATAATAAATAATAAATAATAAATAAATAAATACATTAACTGATATAGACAAATAACAAGAAGATATACTTAATTATTTAATTAGCCATGAAATGCCAAAAATTATAAACACTATGTACTGTTACTAAAAAAGTTCGTTTACGAAAATATTATTTGCATATTGACAACGTGTAATGAATTTAGTATTAAATTTATGAATTCTGTCATGGATCAATTCAACATTCGCTTTCCTGTGAGCATCCAAAGTTGAATGGTGCCACGGAAGACGTGGCCTTATTTTGAGAAATTTGCAAGCGTTTAATGTGACACTTAGCACTATCAGCCCATACTTGACAACACTACAGTAAAATTGCCTGAAAAATGACCTTAAAAATTATGATTTTGTTGTCATTGCATAACAAGGATTTGCGGTTTATCAGGGGATATAATATTTTAATTGCCACATTCACTTTCTTAATAGTTTTAGTTACGTGTTCGTTGAATGTCAGTCTTGTGCCGAGGTTTACTCCCAAATACTTAACAGAAAGTACCCAATCCAGCTCAACGCCGTTTACCAGAATTTTACCACTGGGGAGAAAGTAAGATTTTCTTCTTCGCGTGAAAAATATTGCTTGCATTTTATCTTCTTTCACTTTGATTTTCCATTTGTGGAAATTTTTTAAATTTGTCTCAATGTTGAGAGCAAATTCATGCGATGAAAATACGGCGGTGTCATCAGCATAGATAGCTGTTTTACATTCCGGTCTGACGTGTAGATGTTTTATAGAATAGGACTAAGGACAGAACCTTGTGGGACACCAGAATGAAAATATGATACAGATCAGAACACGCTTTATTGACAAAAACTCTGAAACAACGACCAGACAAGAAACTTTGCACTACTTTACACAAATAAACAGGAATGTTGAACTTAAGCATTTTATATATTAAACCATTATGCCGCACTGTATCAAAGGCCTTTTCTATATCTAGAAGCACTATGCCTGTTGATTTGCCTAGCGTGCCTTTAAGCTTTATGTGCTTACAAATTCTAACAACTTGGTGAGCTGTGGGTGTTATCGCCTGAATCCAAATTGCTCATTTGGAATATTTTCCGGTCAGTTACAACTTTTAAAATTTTGTCCTTAATGATTTGTTTATATATTTTGGATAAGTTGCTTGGAAGATTGCAAAGGTTGTTCCAATATTAAAACCAGGTAAGCCCGCCGAAAGTCCTATGAGCTACAGACCAATTAGCCTAAATTGGTCTGTAGCTCATAGGACTTTCGGCGGGCTTACCTGGTTTTAATATTGGAACGACCTTTGCAGTCTTCCAAGCATTCGGAAAGTACTGTAATTTAATGCATGCATTAAACATAAATGCCATAAACTTCAAACCTATTTTGGGTAGCACTTTAATGTATAAATTCTGGACACCATCAATTCCCCCAACTTTCTTTAATTTTAAGTTAGTAACAAAAAAGTGTATGTCATCCTCTGTTACAAATTCACTAACTAGTGAGTCGGTTGATAGATCATCAAAGCCATAGACAGTATTACTAACCAGTACATCTGTAGGTGCATTACCAAAGTTTTGGAACACTACATGATTTTCAAGAAAAGCAGTTGCAAGTGCATTTGCCTTCTCCAGATCAGTTATGGCTTGAGGGCACAGAATTGTACTTTAAACAGTTGATCATGAAATAAGTTCTGGTTTGTCGTTTTCCTTGCTACATTATGTAACTGTCCTAATATTAATAGTCTATCCTTTAGTTGCATAAAATGATTTGATAATCTGATTATTTATTTTTTACATTTCCGAAATGATTGTGCCAAAAAGCCAGGCACTTCCTACAACAATAACTATTCTTCTTTAGTTTCTTTTGTCTCTAGGTATAATGGTTTTTACTTTATTTGATAACTGTGTAAGCTCTATTTTAAGTAGTTGTTAATAATTTTCTACATCAAGCATTTAGTAAGTCAATTATATTTGAGGGTTGATTACGTGGGTAATTATGTCCGTTTTGGTCACTACATCCACTTCATTTAGTTTGATTTCTGAAAAACCTGTCTGTTGCTTTATATTGTTAACATTCAGTCGGCCATTGTTAATTGGTGTTGTTAAGTAGGTAGGTAGCAGTGGCGATTCTGTGAAAGAAGCCAGTTAGCACTAGGTGCCATTTTGATACCACAACTCATGTAACCTGGCTGTTGTGGTGATTTTATGAGAAGTCTCTAAATCCAACCTGTTTTTCTCTGATACCTCCTCGAGTGAATTAAAGAAGGGTTTGCCTAATGAGAGTTGTGACATTGCAGCTGCGACAGTGTGTGTTATGTGGGATACCTATTCAGGCTGCATGGTCTCCTATCGGCCATTGTCCTATGGTGATCGCTGTTATTCTGGAGATTTCTTTACGCTTTCTGTTTAGGGAGTCGTTTGTTTTTGCCTTGTTGTAGTTTGGCAATATCTTTGTAGATGTGGCACTGGTTGTTAGCCTAGTCCATATGAGATTGGCTTTGATAAGAAAGTTTGAGGAGATTTTTGCCTTAACTGCTCGAAGCGGAATATGAACTAGTTCTGAGAGTGAACTGAGCCTTGCCTAGCCAGTCCTTCAGCTTGTTAGTTTCTATAAGTACTGGAATCCAAATCAGGGTAATCTTGATATGACTATCTAGCGAGGCTAGCAAATTTCGTCATTTTTGTACTAGTTTGGAGGATATAGTAACCGAGGCAATGGTTTTAATAGCTGCTTGGCTATCAATAAATAATGGCGATCTTTTGCCTTGCCGTTATATTTCTGTGTAGTTTGGTCTGACAGCAGACTTCGCAGATAGCGAGCAATTTCACCTAGAAAACACTGGCGGTATCCGGAAGTCTATACGATTTTGAGATGTTCAAAAATTCAGAAAACACACCCGCACCTACTCCACAGTCCATCTGTTTAATGCATTAACACACTCTCTGTAATTTTTAGAACTAAAATACTCTCAAATAAAAACTCTTTCTTCCACTTTTAACAACACCATCTTTGAACCGTCTGTGTAGATTATTAGATCGAAATCCTTAATCACCTACTAATCTTGCCATTCTGTTCTTGTGGGAAATTGTACTTGGAAACGTTTTGTGAAAATCATTTTGGGGATAATGTAATCTGTTGGAGTCGATACGAGTTACCCGACTACATTGATTCTTTCTCTATCTAATTTTAAAAGGATTTCATTCATGACTATTAGCCGTAGTAGAGGTAAAGTGACACCGCCATAAGGTGTTCCCCTAGCAAATTTGGTTGTATTGCTATTTCCTGGTGTTGTCTAAACAAAGCCAGGAAATTAGGGTCAAGCATGGAATTCCACTTTGTATGCTGACTTTTGGTAGGAGCGAAAATATAGACGATATTTACAACTTTAAAACTATTCTGAATATCGTAATCAAAATCGAGCCTATACGTACGTACGAGTACTCCACAGTTCATCTTTCAATCACATACAGGTCCAAGGTTTTAATCACACACAGTCGTATTGCCAAAAAGAGCCAAGATGCCTAAAATGTGCCGGTAACTGCAAAGGAAAGCACCGAGCCGAACTATTGAGGCTGCTAAGTAGCAAAAGAGCTTCAAAATAGGCGCGACACGTTTAAAAAATGAGAACGCAAAACGGATTAAAAATAGGCATGAAACTGCTAAGGAACAGATTATGAACGTAAGTAAACCCATCCCTCCGACAAAAACAAAGGATAAGTCGCAATCTTCAGGGGCGCTAACATATGCTCAAGCTGCAACGCAAGAAAACGGAAAAACGGTGTTACGGCAGATTCAATCTCCCAAGTTCTCTCTATAATTCTTGCGAAACTTGAGGAGCAAACCAAGAGCAATAAAGTCATATTTGATAAATTGAGCAAGCTTGAGTTAAAATCTCGCAAAATAGAACTCCCATATGTATATGAAACAGTTGTTTGACATTTTAACATGGAACGCACACGGCCTTCTATAAAAAAAAATCGCCGAACTAGAACTATTTTTGTGGAATAATAACATTGCATTTGCGTGATCTTTGAAACCTATTTGACAAATGAATCTCGAGTAAGTATATAATGAATCACGCATACCACCCTGAGCTAGAGACGGATCCTTCCTATTCATTAAAGACTGCATTAAACACTCCATGAACACAACGATTGAAATCGATACAATACAAACAAGTTCAATTCGAGTTAAGAATAAGCACTAGTATTTCAACACCGTGTCCATTTATTATCCTCCGCGATGTACGTTTAAAAGTAACGACTTTGTACGTCTCTTTGACTCACTCGAACCGAATTTCATTATTGGTGGAAATTTTAAAGCAAAACACATCTTTTGGGGTTTAAGATCCAATTCACGGAAAGGCAAACTTTTATACGAAGCCGACATGCAATTCGGGGTTGATTTTTCTTCATATTGATTTTTTCTTCATAGCAAAAGGAGGATCTCTCCTCAGATCACTCACCTGTAATTTTAGCAATAAGTTATCAACTAGTGAAAATAGAAGGTGATTAACTAGCAACAACATAAACTGGGATGGCTTTAAAAATGATCCCGAAGAAAATATTATCCTAAATGTGTCACTTAAAACAACATTCGAAATAGAAGATGAACTTGGCAAATTTATTGAATCTATACTCCTTTAAAGAGAAAAGAATCCACAAGCAATGAAGCTAATTATCCACTGGAAATAAAAGAACTTATTCGTGAAAAGAGGTGTCCACCCAAAGTATGGTAACAAACCCGCCCTCCCCAATATAAAACATATTCGAACTACCTATGCAATGAGCTCAAAAAAGTGATCCGAGATCGACTTAACCACCGAATAAAGCACAAATTACTCGAAATGAAAAGTAACAAAAAAATCCTAAATGATAAAACAATGATGCATGGTCAAAAGGTAACAAAAAAAAAGGCGGATCTATTCGCCGAGCATTTCGGAGAAATGTTTAACCAATTTGATGGACAAACATTGATAGATGATATTGGCGATGACGACATCTGACAATAAAAAACCTGAAAAATAATAAAGCACCAGGCTATGATTTAATAACCGGACAAATCCTCAAGGAATTGTCAAAAAAAGAACACTAATCAACTCCTTTGTTTAATAAATGCTTCACTTACAATATTATATGTTCCAAATCAGTGGGAAGTCGCAGAGGTTATAATGGTTTCGAAACTAGAACAATCTCCAAATAACAAAATAATATCAAAGGTATTTGAAAAACTTCTATTGAAATGCATTCAACCGGTTATTGAAGAAAGACGCCTAATACCTGACCACCAATTCGGGTTCAGAATCCAGCATTCCGCAATTGACCAGGTTTATAGAATTACTGATGAAATTAAGCCATTGAGGGGAAAATTATTTGCTCTAGCGCTTTTCTTGACGTCTCTCGAGCCTTCAACAAGTTTGGCACGATTGCTTGAAGTATAAGCTACGACGGGTTCTTCCGCAGCACCTACATAAGATCTTAGAACCATACTTCAAAAACAGACTTTTTCGTATTAAACATGGAAGCGAATATTAAAGTTTAAGGAAATCGCCGCCGGAGTTCCGCAAGGAAATATTCTTGGTCCTATCTTATTCTTGCAGCAGACCCCGGATATACTTCAAATTGAAGGCACCTTTATAGCTAAATTCGCGGACGATACGGCGTTGGACAAAAAATTGACGCATTGTTCTTGAGACCAATTTGACGCATGTTAACTTCCCTTACAAGAAAATAATCAACCTACCCGTTTTCATTAATTCGGTACAAGATATCGTATACAAACGAAGTTAAATATCTAAAAATGAATGAATGACAAATGATATCCACATCGACTTAGGGATAGCCACCGTGGAATACGAAATAACAATCTTCTGACACTACTATGAGTACATGGTGTCTCATATTGTCTATCAAGATTTTAACCTATTCACGCAAAAAAAAAATAAAAATATTTCATTCTGCAAAAATACTTTTATCTGAATTAATCTAAATTCATTGCTGGCAATTAACTTTTTTTTCTAATTCTTATGCGATTGTAATACAATTTCTGTCTGGTAAACAATGTGCAAGTCCGAATTTTGAGATTTTATCTATTAGTTCGTGACATATGAAGTTGTCGATTTTTATGTGGAAAGTTAAACAATTCTATTTCAAAAATTAAAAATGTTTATTCCAAAAAATATTCTCCATTTACATCTGTGACATTTTTCCAATGTTCCGCCAAAGCAAAAATGCCTCTTTTGAAAAAGTCGTTATCCTTTCGGGCTAAGCAGTCCTTAATGTCCTGTTTTATGGCATCTGGGCTTATGAATTGTTTATTTTGCCAAACTTCGGAAAATGTGGTAATCGGTCGGGGATAAGTCTGGTGAGTAAGGCGGATGAGGCAAAACTTCATAACCCAACTCCGCCAGCTTCAGGAACGTCGACTGTGCGGTATGTGGTCTTGCGCTATCTTGTAGTAGTATGGGACCATGCCTATTTACCAGTGACGGCTGTTTTTGGAGCAATTTCTTGTGCATTATGTGGATTTATCTACAGTACGACTCGACCGTGATTGTTTCTCCGCGTTTGAGAAAGGAATAATGGACAACTCCCTCCCTCGTCCACCATACTGTCACCATTACCTTTTTGGGGTGTAAGTCTGCCTTGCCAAGTCCACTGGGAAGCTCTCCCACGTCTACCCGTTCTCCCGACCTCTTCCGATTATCGTATATGATCCACTTTCCGCCGCAGGGGACGATGCGATGCAAAAAAAGGATCCATACGGTGTCTGTTGGTCAAAGATATTGCAACCTCCAAACGTCGTAGCATATTCGCTGGTGTTAGGACATGGGGCACCCATCTCTCTAGTTTTTTGTTTACCTTTCCGATTATCGTATAGGATCCACTTTTCGTCGCAGTTGACGATGCGACGCAAAAAAGTATCCATACGGTGTCTCTTGGTCAAAGATATTGCAACCTCCAAACGTCGTAGCATATTCGCATCCATTTCTCTAGTTTTTTTTACCTTTCCGATGGCGGAAAGTTGGCGATTTATAGTTGCAGTTAACACTTTGAACCTTGTAGCAAGGCTAGGAACAGTCGTAGCTGGATTTTTTTCAACAGCTGCTGCAAGTTCTTCATTATTAATGACATTCTCAGGCCTACCCCTTGACAAATTTTTGAGCGAAAAATCTCCCTCGCTCAACTTGATAAACGAGTTTCGAACAGTTCTCTCACTACACGTACCCAAACCAAAATCATGATGACGACCGACCTCACGACGAAATTCACGTTGCATATTTACAACTGAGCCAACATTTACAACTGAAACATAACAATTGGAAAAACTATCATTGCTATCTGGCCACCCTTTATATGGAGTGTTTCGTTTAAGTCTGTTGCGGTCTGTCTGTATAATAAAAGTTGGGTTTAATAGGTTTTCTGTCGGACTTTACCTGCTGACACGCATTACATTGGTTTATAATTATTTGAATTAATTCATACAATTTCGGAAATATATTTTATTTTGAATCCTATTGTATGTTTCTTGAATTCCAGAGTGTAAGCTATGTCTTATATTTAATTAGCTGACTCGCCTGACTTCGCTCTGGTGTTTTTAAAGTACATAGTATGAATAAGTAGATATGAACCCCAATTCTTATCATTGGATCTCTACAATATATTTTCTAAGAAAGCCAAATTAGAAAATAAATTCGATATCAAAGCAAATTTAAAATTTACATAAATAATTTTTATAAACCGTCTAACTAATTTTGGTCAAACATTTTATTACTCTTTTCGGGCGCAGTTCTTGGAATTTATGAGAGCTACGGGTTTTTTTTTTGCACAATTTTGTAGCAAAATGTCGTTCAAATACTGCATAAAAATTGATATCATTATGAATAAGCGGTGCATTTAGCTCGTGATAGCAGTCCGAAACGAACCGAAGTAATTTAGTGAAAGAAAAAAAAATGAGAAAAATCAGTTCGGTGGGCAAAGCAAATATTTTGGGTCTGTCACGTCTCAATTTGACAACACGTGAAATTTCTAGAAGATTAAATGTTGCTCAACAAACTGTGGCATGGAATTTAAAAAAATATCGTGAGACCGGGACTACCAGCAGAAAGAAAGGCTTAGGGAGCCAAAAGAGAGACCCCAGTGGAAGATCGTTTTTTGGTACTGTACAGCCTTCGGCATCGGTTCAAGACTTCGGTGAATCTTAAAAACGATCTGTGTCGAGCTACAGGAAAAATAATTTCGTCAAGCTCAGTGCGGAAAAGGCTCGTGAAAGTTGGACTTAGAGCACTCAAGCCAGTAATGAACCCGGATTTTCCAAAAAGAGTCAGAGGAAAACGATTGCTCTGGGCTCAAGAGCATCTTAATTGGACTCAAGACATGTGGAACAATATTATCTTTTCCGACGAATCAAAGTTTAAGCAGCACGTTGGAGATGGGAGGATTCTTGCACGAAGAGATCCAAAGGAAAGCCTCAGCTCTGAATGCATCTTACGGATGCCCCCCAAAACTGAAGATGTGATGGTCTGGGGATGCTTCTCTGGAGATGAAAAAGGTAGAATGGTCTTCTTAAAATCGAAAGTCACTGCAGAAGTTTACCTACGGGTTCTGGAAAATGTATTAGAGCCCTCTGCGCTGGAGCTTTTTGGTGACACTTGCAGATTCATTTTTCAACATTACAATGCTCCTTGCCATACAGCCAAAATTATAAGTATGATCTTGTTTTTTTTTTTTAATATGAAAGACTAATATCAGGCTTTTAAATAAGCTAGAACTTTTATGACTAAAAATAATATTTGCATTTTTTTTTTATTTCTTAGGTTAAAAATTACTTCGAAGAAAATAATGTCGTATTAAGTTGGCCTCCCTACAGTCCAGATCTAAATCCAATTGAGAATATCTGATCAATAATGAAACTTAAGGTTGCGAAGAAGCGTCCACCTTCAATTGAAAACTTAAAAAATTTACTTATCCGGACCTGGAACACCAAACCTGCTTCCATATGGAAAAACCTATCTGAGTCAATGTCAATGTGGAACTGTAATAAAAGCAAGAGGAGGTCCAACAAAGTACTGATTAGATAGAGAATGTTTCTGAGAGGCAATAGAAAAACACTGCACCAATAAAGCATTTTTCTTTAATCCCTAAAAATGAGGCAGGTACCTAAAAAAAAACATTTTTCAGTCTAACAACATTTTGCTCCCGTGACCCCCAGGACTCTCGGAAGTTACTTCTTCTCGGAATTGGAGGACTTAGGTAATATAGAGCTTACGGACCTCCTGAGATTTATATCGTTATCTGCGTGGTTCTAACAGCGGACTTTTAACGTTTCTAGGATTAAACGATTGGGCACAATGGACCCGAATTTGTTGGTCTAAGTGGGCAGTGACTGTATTTGTCACAAGGAACCCATCTACCTAACCTAACCTTGCTCCCGTGACCGCGTGTGAAAAATTTTAACACCCTAATGAAACGATTGAAACCACATAAGAAAACAAATCCTCATTAAAAAATATGTAGCTATTGCAACAAATTTCACAAAATTCGAGAAAAAAAGTTTGACCACAATTTTTCGAATGGCACTGTATTACATATTTAGTTCGAGGTCGTATTGATAAAGCAGACGATTTTAGTAATAATCAGAATGCACCAGAGGTAAAGTTTGGTAGGTACTTCTCTAAACGCAGGTATTTATTTAACTAATGGAGCTATCGAATTAATCCATGGTGTTACGAAAATTTTAGAAGTGCCGATGGGTTTCCTTATTTCTTCTGCACCTCTTTATATACTATGTATATGTTTGCTGTTGCTCCAATAGGCTGTAAAATGGACAGACTGCGAGGTGAGCCAACTCTGGAGCATGCACGAGAGAAACAGTCCACCGTCGTTTAAAATAAAAACAATAATCAGACGGAATTAAATTACGTTCTTATGGAAAGCTTTCACCTGCAATCTGGTTCCGTTGCACATTTTGAAAGGATTTAAATTCATTAAGAGCATAACAGGTGAGCCCAACTTCAATATTAGTTTGTGTGAAGGAATAACTGAGTAATTGGGTATGCAGGAATTCCAACGGGTAATGCACCACTTCTTCCATACCTACTACTCTGTCTATCGAGTTTTCGAAAGCATTTAACTTAAGCAAAAGGCAAGCATTAATTCTGTTTGCTGCATCATTTGTTGATGTTAGAATAGCCCGCTTCCTTATCCATGCACATAATTGGTTTGTTGCGTGATATACATATGTACATCTTCAGTAAGTGTCTTTATGTCCCTCACGATGTGACACAAACTATTGGAATTTTCTACTATCTCCTCCTTTTCTTCTATATTTCCTCATTTTCGTCTATTTTTAGAAGTAGCTGACTATGAGCTTGCATCCTCGAAGCACCTGAACCACATTACTTTGCTTAGATATGTTGCAAAGAGTACTTTCAAATGTGTTTAATTTGAGAGGTAGCTTAAAAGCCGCATGATCAGTCTTACCACCCTCCAACAGTGTTGTAGCTATTCCAGACAAAGCGACAGCAATGGCAATGTTCTGGCCCTCTCTTACCTTAACAAGCAACAGGGTAATGAGAAAAGTCTTTCCCGTTCCGCCTGGAGCGTCCAAGAAGAAAATGTTACCATCTGTTGATTTTAAGCAGTCAATCATCGTAAATTTTATTGTGATCACAGTAGAGAAGTGGCTGGTTTTCGGAAATTATCTTGGATAGATCGTCGATATCATATGACGTTTCTTTTAAGTAATCATAGTTGACAGGAGTTTCACCTGATACTAAGGACTGTGGTAATCCATTGTGCTTAAGGGGTTGACCTGCCATACCAACCACTAAATTCTAGAGCAATATTAAGCATTTGTTGTAGATCGCATCCATACTCTGTTGGTTAATCCAGCCCCAGAAGTTTTTTTTTACAACTTGTGGTCCAAAAGAGAGCGCACGCTGAAATTTAAATTATGATCATGTTACTGCGTGCGCGCATAACCACTAATGGAAAATTGTTGGCTATGATTTAATGAAAAACACTCAAAGGCGTAGCTTCGTTCCTTCGTTGGTTCATGGTTCAACCAAGAATGCGAAAAATCAAGGGAGAAGGCGTCCTGACTACTTCGAAAATGTAATGCGAACATCTTTAGCGATTTGTATTTAGAAGTTAAGAACAATTGTAAGCGTATTTGTTGGCTTAGACAAAATAAACATTGTGCCAGTCTAGTAGCGGAAGCCTCAACTCCAATCAATGCAAAAATTTCTGGAAAACTGTTAGAGCAATCAGTGGTCGATCTTTCTTAATTGGAGTTAGCCTACACCCTAATATTCTTAAGACACATTTTTGTAATCTCCTAAACCCTATAAATAACAGTCCTCCGATACAAAATGAATGTTTACACAGTCCCATAAGCATGGAAGAAGTTAAAGATGCCATCGCAAATGCAAAGTTGAACAAAGTATCTAGAGTAAAGAGAATACCATTCGAATTCTGAAAGTATTTGACAGAAGAGGCGTTAGTGTTGCTGTTGAATTCATTTAACGAACGTTTTTGACTGTGGTATCATACCTCAAGACTTTCGTAAAGCAATTTTTTTCCCATTACACACAAAAAAAGGCATAAATGCAGCTGATAACTATAGGGGTATACAAGTATCATACCTGAACTGTTCACATAACATTTGTTGCTCAATTTTGTATGCCAGACTAGTGATTTGGATGGATAGCTTGAATCTGCTGAGTGCAGATCAGCAGCACTTAGAAAAAAACATTCGACGGTTGAACAGATTCTCACGTTAATAAATATTTGTAAAAAAAATATATATATAATATGTATTCTACGTGGATTCCAAAGCTGCATTTGATTTTGTTGACAGACGGTCGCTATTTCGCCAGCTCTCTGTCATGGGGTTGTCAACAAATATGTTGAATCGGTTGTACACCAACACAGTGTGGAATGGCCAGCTCCTTTCTGAATGGTTTGCAACAACAAGCAGGGGTGTAAGTTGAGAGCGCTCTTGTTCATCTTGTCCATGGATGAGCTGAACGAAGTGCTTCGCGGAGGGAACTTTTAGGGGGGCAGGAGAAGAAATTGAGATCCTCAAAGAGTATGAAATTAACATCCAATCTGAGTTCGAAAGCTATCTCGCCAGCTACAGGTAGCTAAGACAGCGTCAAATTCAACTTGAAAGACCTGCATGAGCACTAAAGCCTTGCGAAGTTTAAATTGTTTGAAGTGGCACCCAAATAAGCAATGTTTTATGCAGCGTAAATTTTGGGATTTGAGCAAAGTGAGGAAGTTGAAAAATTGCTTAGATTTTTCCTGAAAAGTGTATTTCAACTGCCAAATAATTCTCCGAACTATATGTTCGTCTTTTTAGAGACGGGTTTGAACACCCCCGTTCACTTCAAGACCAACGCCTTTCACCTATTCATCATTTGCAATGAAAGCCTCTAAAATGGCACCCTGGAAGCGACCAATGATATCGATATCGCCTGCGTACCCCAGCAGCCTTCCGTATTAACACCTGCCCTATTCATTGCATGTGATTGAACTAATGAAAGCGCTTCTCCCTGTCGAAATTCGGTACATATTTCAAAAAGTTCATGCTTGCAAACTGCATGCTGCATCTCGTGTCTGCTGGCGTTACGCTACAGAGCTATATCAGTTTTGCCGGGATCCAGAATTGTAGTACAATCGCCTTGTAGAGCCAGACGATGAGTTCTCTCATATGCGGCTTTGAATTCGATCAAAAGGTGGTGAGTTTCGTTTCCGAATTTATTCACCTTTTCGAGGTTTAACCTTAGTGTGAAAATTTGGTCCATATGGAGCTTGCGGAACGGTATGAACGTTGTTTTTGATCAAATAGTCGCGTAGAAGATGTGTAAGCCGGTGCGTTGTCGTGGTGAAGAAACCACGAGTTGTTTCTCCACAATTCTGGCCTCTTTGGCCTAACATTTTCCCTCAAACGCTTACGTAATACTCCTTATTTACTGCCTGGCCTGGCGGAAGAAATTCGGAGTGGACCACACCACAGCAATCAAAGAAAACGGTCAACAAAGCCTTGATTTTGGGTCGACTCTTTCGTGGTATTTTTTTGGTTTTGGCTCATCTGAGAATCGCCATTCCGATGATTTTTGGTTATTTTCGATGTCATATTCATAAACCCATGTCTCGTACCGATAATGATGCCATCGATAACATTTTGACACAAAGAAAACAAAGAAATCTTTTCGGAATGGATATTACAACACAGTTTTTCTAAAATTGCGTTGAACCTCATATTTTGCATGCTTAACATGGAAAGTGAGATAACTAAAATAAAACAATAAAAGAATTCACAATTACATTGCGGCACACGCGACACCCGTTATCCTTCCAATTCAAGTTATGGAACAACTGGTAACAATCCAACTCCAGCCTGCCTTTAAAAATATGGGAAATCTTCATTTATGTATCTTACGCATAGAGCCGTAATGGATCGTGAATGGAAAATTGTGTTGTGTGCTCTTTTTATTATAAGAGATCGCACATAAGGGTTAAAATCAATACTTTTTACTTCTTTTCACTTATTATACGTTTTTTTTTAGGTTTTTCTTGGGCTAGTAGCATTTGTATATGTGTGAAGAGTGTCCCTAATCACTGTAAGTAGATATACTCTGGTTTACTTCTAGAAGGCCAAGCCGTGGTGGCGTTATACGTAAGCAAGTGTCGCAAGGAGACGAACGTCATTTTAGTATCGTTACCAAAAAAGTGCAATTTTGTTTTTAATTTTGATTATTTAGTCGTGTGAAATGGCGTCAAGTTCTTTTCCCTCACTGTCTAATAGTTCTGAATCGGAAAGCCAAGCCGTGGTGGCGTTATATGTAAGCAAGTGTCCCAAGGAGACGAACGTCATTCTTGACTGCAAGTTTTTTATATATTCTAAAACGGAATCCACAAATACTAAAAAGGTTGCAATTTGTACATCTTGTGGACCAAAAGAAGTGAAAATAAGCAGTTTTAACAATTCAACATCAAATTTTGTTACTCATCTCAAACGAAGACACGGAGAAGATATATACAAAGAGTATCAGAGTCACTTGAAAAATATGAAAAAAAAAAAAACAAACAAAATTTGAGAACATCTAACTTTCGTCGGTCAGAAATAAACGATCAACTATTTAAGCGGGCGGTTTCTCAAGAACAATTTAATGAAGATATTTTGAAATTTTTTATTAATTCTATGATTCCTTCATTTTAAGAAAACCTTTGACAATTTGAATATCACTACAAAAGGACTGAGCGTGGTCAGCAGAAGAACTTTGGGACGCTTGATCGACGACTATTATATGAAGGAAAATACAAACATCAAGAGTAAATTGAACGATGTAAAGGAAGTCTGCATAACTGCTGATATTTGGTCGGCAAAAACTCAAAGTTTTTTTGGCGTCACGGCACACTGGCTAGGCTCAAATCTAGAAAGGATATCTAAAACGTTGGCATGCCGAAGACTTTCAGGAACGTACAGCTATGACCGAATAGCTCTTTTAGTTGAAGCAATACATGCTAAATTTGGTCTAGACTCACAAAAAGTACTAGCCACGTAATTTCGTCAAAGCGTTTAAAGAAATTGGCATACATATGGATACTGAAAGTGATAGTGATAGCATTGCTGAAAACTTAGATACCGAGCATATTTTTCATCAGTCAACAAACCTAAAATTGCCCGTACATATAAGATGTTCTGCCCACAAGCTCAATCTATGCGCCACTACGGACGATAATAAGGTATTACGAAATACCGGAATAATAATTGCTGATATTCACGACCAAATTATTAAAAAATGCAACAATACTGCAATGTGCCGGGCACCTTAAATCAGCTGATACAATACATGGCATTGTTGGGCATACCCTTTCCAAACCGGAATCACTAGATGGAATAGCCTTTATGATGGACTAAAACAAATTGCATCTGTACAGGATAAGAGTGCATAGTTGCACGTGGTACTAGGACTGACGAATGTTTTACGTACTTGCGCTGTTCAAAACCAATAGCAGACGCCCTGGACATATTACAAGGCGAAAAGGACATGTATTATGGTATTTGATTGCCATGTTTAGTATCTCTGCGAAAAAAATTGCAAAAGCTTAACAGAGAATCACTTGTTTTTTGCCAAACGCTGGCAGAGAATTATTTAGAAAACGTGGAAGTGCGATTTTCTGAATTCTTTGACATTTCTTCGAAGGTAGCTCACAATGCAGCAGTTGCTGCAATGTCTTATCCCAGGTTCAAGGACAAATGGATGACTTGTATAAATTTAGAACACCATTCCAGAATTAAATCAGTTTTCAAAGCAGCTGTGATCAAAGAAATCCATGAAGCACCTGGAACTTTTCAAGAAACACCTAGTAAAAATTATAAAGACAGCTATTTTGAATTTGATACTGATTCTTCAGAGACTGATTCAACAGGAACAGGAGACACCAAGTTCAACGATCAAAAGCAGATGCCATTATTTCTTATTATTTAGCAGATCAAGATAAAGATATTCTGAGATCAAAACTGTTTTTAGGAAATATAATTCGCCTCTACCGTCCGTTGAAAGGCTTTTTTCATATGCAACTATGACAAATTCACCAAAGTCACATAGACTCTCAGATGAAATGTTTGAGAAGAGGGTACTACTGAAATCTGATTTAAGCCACACATCGTAAAAATATTCTGATATCAACAATTAACAATATTTTCTATAAAATAATTATTCCTAAAATAAATAAAAAATAAAGATGATTAAGTGTTCAAGTGTGTTTTTTTAGTTTTCATAACTCTCGCTGTTATCCTTTATCAATCTGTATTACGATTACAAATTCTAACCATTAATCATCGAATATGATTACTTTTTTCGATTAATTTTATTAATCTGTAATCATGATTAAAGATTACATTTTTAATCATAATCTTTAATCATCAATCTGATTACATTTTGCCCAACACTGATATAGGGTCATCCCACAAGAGGTGTCATTTTAAATTTCGGGCCTTGTTGAACTGGCAACATTCAACTATGATTGCCATGACTATAGGTAAGTAAAAACTAGGAAGTTATTAAATATGGATCGATACACACTCGCACAACGTGTTTAAAAGTGAAAATGCACTATAAAAACTGTGAAAATATCGCGGAAACGTTTCGTAAAGTTCGCACTGCTTTTATTCTGAGCGATGGGGCTCATTTCCATTTGTCTGGGTACGTAAACAAACAAAACTGTCGCATCTGTTGGCGACAGTTTTTTGAAAATGATGCAGGTGCGACCGTTTCAGTGAATAGATTGCGTTACCGAACGATGTTGACTGACTTTTTTGCCTGAAATTGATGCTATGGACGTGGACGACGTTTATTTTCAGCAGGACGGCACCACACACTACACAACTGGTGAAACAATGGCTCTATTGCGTGACAAATTTCCGGCACGTATGATTTTTCGATATGGAGACTTCAATTGGCCGCCGAAATCGTGTATTGGACTTTTTCTTTTGGGGCTATGTCAAAGATAAAGTCTACGCCAATGCTCCACCAACGATTCATGCACTAAAAGAAAATATCAAAGCTGTTAATCGCAAAATAGAGCCACAATTATAGGCAGATCAGAGGCGGACATTTGGCAGATATTGTATTCCATTACTAAACTCAGAATTTGTACTTTAGATTAAAATAAAAATATCACCAATTTTTATAAAAATGCTGCGTTTTTCTATTGATTTAAAATGACACCTCTTGTTGGATGACCCTGTACTTGACAAGTGCTCACGCTTAAGAAGGTCATTTCAAAATGACGTGGATCTAGGTAGCATATTCTGTTCACTGGCAATAAGCATTAAAATGTATTCAAAATGTCATGCTTTTGCATAAATACCGGCAAATCCGTAACAGGACTTTTTTTTAACCCTTCCGTCACATTAGGGTCATTTTCGTGACCTTAAATGTCAGCCTTAAATGTGGAAATTTTCTAAAGATTAAATCCCTTTTACTCCATTGTGTATTAATCTACCCAAAACTGTCTCTAACTCAGTTTCGACCAGAGAGGACAACTGAATTTGAATCGGAAATCCTCATATATGTTATCCTTTATATTTTCAATTTACATTGGGAAACGAATGAAAAAGTTACAAATTGTTTATCGGGTAGATGGTGGCCCTCAAAGTTATGTGTGTGTGACCCATAAGGTTAAGCCGTGACAAACGAAGGTCTCGAAGAGTAACAATTTGACAGATGTTCTTTTGTTGGCAGATATTATTCTTTGGTTCGGTTCTTAGTAATATCTATATTTATGTTTGTCACATTTTTTTGATAATGGTAAAGAAAGGGATGTGATTGTGTTCGAGAAAATACAGAACGTTCGTATTTTAATAAATATAGGTAGATACTTTATGTTGCATATTACATTTAATAACTTCCTAGTTTTTACTTACCTATAGTCATGGCAATCATAGTTGAATGTTGCCAGTTCAACAAGGCCCGAAATTTAAATATTACTCAATAAATATTTTTTTTTATTATATTCTTAGTATTAAAAGGTCTCGTAACCTTATAGTCTTAGAGCTGGTGAAAGTTTTTGGAACGTCATTTGAGCAAGGAAAATTTATAAAATTTCTTGTTATTCTTAGGCAATTGATCACAAAAATTAACGTCTGGCAGTTTCCTGTTGGTGCTTTGGGGAGGGGGAAGCCCCAAAGGCGTCAAAAAATATCGATGCCACATCATTTGATCAAAGCTGAAATTTTGTTTATGTCGACTTTATTATATGTCATAAATTATCAATGACGGACGTTTTAGTCGGCTTCGAAAGTGTGCCAGACGGACTCAAACCCGCATAAAAAGGCTATTTTTTTTTAATCTTTGATTAAGATCTCCCTGAGTAATTATACACAACTGCCAGACAAAAATCCAGTGTCTAACATCCTGCCAGACGCAAGAGAAGATTTCATATCGCTAATAAAATCATTTGCAACAAATATAATTAATAGCCTTTTTCCATTAAAAATACCAAAGAAATTGGACTCTAACTTAGTTCGTTGGTAGCCGCGACACCAAACCCTTTGCTTCTTCATTTTCATAAAAAATGCATCGTATTTTGTCGTCGGATTTTCTACCTGAGAAAAAGAAAATAACCATGCTTTACGTGTTAAACGTCTACATCATCATTTTCTTCGTTGTCAGGTTCAGATGCATAATCATCTAAATATAGTCTAATTGAACAGTTTTATTAGTTTGCATGACATATGAATTTGTTATCAATATATAATGATGTACCTGAATACTCGTTTTCGTCATCAACATCAGGAGGTTGAATTATAGCGTCTGTCACTGAAGCAGGTAATTGATCACCGTCGAACCAATGGAACTCATATGTACCATTAGTTTCCACCCACCCTATTTTCAAATGTGCATTTCTCCAAATATTAGAAATGTAATACGCGCGTAAGAAATGTTGCCGCAGCTCTCATTTACATGGCGGCAAATTTCCAGCGTCAAAATTCCTAAACTTGATATGAAAGTCGTCATTAACGTTAATTGTGTTATACAAGTTTGTCCTTGAATCTCACATCTGGATTTATTGACATAATTTATAACTCGAATATTGTACAAATGGCGATATTCCAAAAACTTTTTGCGTCGACCCTTGTGCAACCAAAGTACCAAGTTCAGTAAATGCATTCTGATACTTTTGGGACTGCTGCAGTTGCTTAGAAGGTCTTCGCTTTCCTTTTCTGTAAAAGGCAGCATTGTAATCGCCACCGATTGAAGATTTACACAAAGACTTTACTAGAGCATTAAATAATTTCGATACAATCTACAAATCATTGCGAATTTCCATCCAAATGTTCAGAGAGCTCTTTTAAAGTTCCATATTACATAACATGATAACAATAACGTCTACATACATCTGAGCATTTTATTAGAACATTGGCATCTTGATCGATATTGCAAACAGGGTAGTTGATTTGGGTATCAGCTTTTTCATGTCTTTCGCAAGATAAATTGTCTTCGACAGTTGTAATCAATTTAATTTATTTCCATTGTCAGTTCAGCCTTTGTTCCTATAAATGGTTTGTGTCATCATTAGCCCAACGGACTGCTAAGAAATTAGTCATCGCTTTCTTAAACTTGATATTTGTCAGCTCCTTAACAAAATCGATTGGACGTATTTGATCAGGCCCTGATATTATGTAATTGTGATTGTCCAAGTTATCTATCAGGAGATGTTCGCTATCTTTGATAGATGGTGAAAAATAACGATAGAAAATGATATCGATTTTTGGCGCAGAATACCTAGTAGCCATTTTCTTTTAGATATTGCCAAATATTCTTAGAACTTCCTTTAATAGATGCAGCATGAAAAAATCCATCGATAATTACAACGTCAATGTTCCGTACGGCCTGACAATAAGCTTTTGCCTCCAACAATTTCATGAAAACAGATTTGTCGGTTTTGCTAATTTTTCCATCTAAATTGCACTTTGATAAAGGAACAGGCGTCAAAGGATAAGATAAAACTTTTCCAAAATCTATATTTTGTTCGAAATATTGGAGGAGTTTGTATGCCATTTATACAATATTCGCGTTATAAATGATGTCAATAAATCCAGATGTGAGATATTTACAAGGACATTTAACACAATTAACGTAAATGACGTTAGGAATTTTGACGCTGGAAATTTGCCGCCATGTAAATGAGAGCTGCGGCAACATTTCTTACGCGCATTACATTTCTAATATTTGGAGAAATGCACATTTGAAAATTCCAACTAACCTATCGCCAATTGAAAATGGGTGGGTGGAAACTAATGGTACTCGTTCATATGAGTTTCATTGGTTCGACGGTGATCAATTACCTGCTTCAGTGACAGACGCTGTAATTCAACCTCTTAATGTTGATGATGAAAACGAGTATTCAGGTACATCATTATGTATTGATAACAAATTCATATTCCATGCAAACTAATAAAACTGTTCAATTAGACTATATTTAGATGGTGGTGCATCTGAACCTGACAACGAAGAAAATGATGATGTAGACGGTTAACACTTGTATGACAGTAAATGAAGTTCTGTTATAGAAACATTCTATCTTGTTACATTGCTCAAATTCATTTACATGATTTAATAAAATGAAATTGTTAATTATTTGAAGCATGGTTATTTTCTTTTTCTCAGTTAGAAAAAACGACGACGATATCCTAAGAAACAAAGGGTTTGGTGTCGTGGCTACCAACGAACTTAGTTAGAGTCCAATTTCTTTGGTAGTTTTGATGGCTATTAATTATGTTTGTAGCAAATGATTTTATTAGCGATATGAAACCTTCTCTTGCATCTGGCAGGATGTTAGACCCTGGATTTTCGTCTGGCAGTTGTGCATAATTACTCAGGGAGATCTCAATCAAAGATTTAAAAAAAAATTAGCCTTTTTATGCGGGTTTGAGTCCGTCTGGCACCCTTTCTTCGGAGCCGACTAAAACGTCCGGCATTGATAAGTTATTCAATTCAATTCAATTCAATTCAATTCAATTCAATTAAGCTTTATTTATCTCAAGAAATTGTTAACAATAGTTTGGTTTTCCGCGAAGCCTCGAGGCTTATCTGTATATCTGTAGAAGATTGTTTTGCAAATTATAAAATATATATCATATGCTTTATTTTAGTATTCGTAAAAAATAAAATAAAATTCAAGTGTTTTTTATGATTGAGAAAGAAAGAATTGTTTTAAAAGTTTTTTCCTAACATTTAAATTTGTGATGCTTGAGAGTGACTGAGGAATCTCGTTTAATATGGTCGGAACGCTATACTTTAGCTGTCTTTTGCCATACGTATTGTTGCTGGAAGGTATTTGAAGCATCCCCTAGGCGCGTCTTCTTGTATTCAGCTGGTGTTCAATAGGTATCTTGAAGCGGTTGTCGTCGTAGTACTCGAGTGCCACTGACATCTTAAAGATCTCCTTAACTCCTAGTACTTTCATTCTGCTTTCTTCATGGGCGTTAGGTGGTACGCTGGAGTTAATCTTTTTTTTAAGATCGTGGCTTGGAGTTTCTGCAGCTTATCGATATGGGTATTTGACGCGTTGCCCCATGCTAATATTCCATACCTTAATTTGGATTCCACTAAGGCATAATACACCTGCTTCTGGATCTGTGGCGTCGAATAGTAACCCAGATAGACGAGACCAAAAAGAGCTTTTTTGAGGTCAGAGCGAAGCTTCTCGATATGTTTATTCCACATAAAATGGCTATCAATTATCACTCCTAAGTATTTGTAACTATCCACAACTTCAAGTGATGAGGGCTTCGAATGTGCATCATCTTTGTTTTCGACGAACTTAATATAAGCCCGTTATCGTGGCACCACTCAACTGCCTTGTCAAATTCGGTTTGCAGTAGTTCCATTCCAGTTTTGAGACACCTATGTCTAACAACTATTGCCGTATCATCTGAAAACGCAAATGGAATGCTGTTGGTAAAAACCCGAAGCAATTCATTCGTAAATAAGATGAATAGAAGTGGTCCAAGTTTTGATCCCTGTGGTACTCCATAAGGAGCCGATATGTCGTCGCTGGAGAAATCTTTAATTTTTACCCGGACGGATCTGCCAGACAATTCGCCAATTTTCCCACGGGTTCCAAGTCGACTCAATGCTTGTATCAGCTTTGCGTGATTTAGAGTATCGAACGCTTTGCTGAAATCCATAAAGAGTACCAAGCCATGTTGACTTCTATTCAGACTTTCATTTATTGTATTCGAGAATTCACCCAGTAGCTTATTTGTGCTTTTATTTTTTTGGAAGCCGTCTGTTTTGTGTGAATTATTGAGTATTTGTCCACAAATTTTAGTAATCGCCTCGTCACAACTTCTTCCAGGCACTTTTCAATAACAGGCGATATTGATATAGGCCTATAATTTGCAATGATACTTTTGACCCCACCCTTGTAAATCGGTCGTACCACCGCAATCTTGAGTTTTTTTTGGGATTTTGGCTTCGTTTAAACTTTGATTAATTATTTTCGAGACTATTGGGGTAAATACTTCAGCATGAACCTTAATACCTATTTGTATTGATATCGTCGCTTTTAGCAATTTCTTTTATTTCGGCTCTCAGCTGTTTGAGCTCTTGAAGAACAGCTGTGTTGCCGTCGTTTAATGTGTAGGTGTCAACGGGACTGTTTCCGATTCCAGGTCGGGGTCTTATTTTGTTTTGGGGATCTGGCGCTGGTATACAGTACAGCAATATTTTGACTTTCTCTACTCGTACCGGTTCTACAAATCTGGCATCTCCATGATCCTCTTCTGCTTCCCATAGTTCTCCATGACTTTTCTGTAACTGTAGTGCAATTGAAATGCAATTTACGGTCACATTTGAGACATGTCGCGAAATCCCCTTCGATGGGAAGGTTTTCACCACAATGCCCGCACTTATACATGTCAATTAAATAATGAGAAGAGCGAAAAATCAAACATAGAGATTAAAAAGCAGTAAAAACAAACTCAGGGGAAATGGGATTTGATAGAGATTTTAAATTCTATAGATGTTTTAAATTTTGGTATTGCGAAATTTAACACTTTTTGTTTGTTAATAGCTATTTTTTTCTTTTTTTTTTTAATCAAAAGTCATTGTCTTACACTTGATTTTATAATTTAGGCTTAAGAAACCACTATTAAACTATTAATTTAGCAAGAAAAAACTGAAATTAACAGAGCGATATAAAAACACCGCCGTACTATCGTTAAAGCAAACACACTTATGACATATAATAAAGTTATGACATATAATAAAGTCGACATAAATAAAATTTCAGCTTTGATCAAATGTGACTGCATCGTTATTTTTTGACGCCTTTAGGGCTTCCCCCTCCCCAAAGCGCCAACAGAAAACTGTCGGACGATAATTTTTGTGATCATTGGCCTAAGAATAACAAGAAATTTTATAAATTTTTCTTGCTCAAATGACGTCCCAAAAACGTTCACCAGCTCTCCGACTATTATTAATATTACATATGGAAGCTTATAAGATTCCAATCAACCTTTAACAAAAATATTATAAATAAAAGTTTGACATTTTCTAGTCCAGAATATTGGATAGGCATGGAAGAATTTCCAGTTTGGCTCTGCGATTTCCAAAAAAAAAAAATGGACAGCAAATCACGTCTGTTTCCCCAGGGTAGAACCATCTAAAATTATGAACTCGAAACACGCAGGGCTAGCACCGCTTTTGTAAACTGGAATAACCTGACCTTTTCTCTCCAATCTCAAATTCTCCTCTATGTTCATATCAAACTTAAAAGACATAGTCTTGAGTGATGCAGAATATTCAAAAAAAAAAAATTAAGAGAAATATTTTCATACCTCTTCAAAATTTTAATTTCGGTTTGCTCATTATTCAGAGAATAGTATTAAGTGGCTATTTTGTAAAGCTGACCTTTGCTAGCATATGCGTCGGTTTTTTTTAGTGAATAAAAGTATCGCAAAAATACATGTATCACTCTTATATGCTAGACGATGGTCTTCTTCAGCACGCCTAATTGTGCTCTAGATGCACTATCCATTCCCTGAATTAGTACATAAAATCATGCGCAGCACTATTAGGTGCTCGTCTTAAACGAGTGACTTTTGATACAACACGCATTAGAGTTTTGATGATTCTTGTCTTATGGATGTGCCATCTAACTCAATGACGGAATTATTTGTCGAATTCCAGTCAAGTAATCGGTGCTGGTTTATTCGTGGAAGACGACAACATTGGGCTTCACTTTTCTATACAAACATACATATGTATAGTATGTCTTTGAATCGGAGACATAGGCCCCTTTTATTCACTCGAAGTTGAACACAACTTGGGAATTTTTACTGTCAACTTGAGAAATTGCTTTTATTCACTCGAAGTTGACTCGCTTAAGTCGAGAAAAGAAAAGATTTGCTCAACTCCCCAAAATAGTAGAAGTTAGCTGAGCAGTAGAAGTTAGCCTAGGATTTAACGTCAAACTTTTGTTTTTTTCTTCATTTCTGTTTATTCGCTCTAGTTGTTGACTGTTCGCTCGAGCATTTCATCGAACGTTCTTACGGCATTTGGAAAAGGCAATTTTCAATTATGACCACTGGCTTAAGATGCAGAGCGGAAACAGTACACCATCGCTTGTGCCGTCCTCCATCGACGAAAATAAGTCGCAACCACCACCGAAAGTGCCCGGATTCACTGATATGCTAGCAGCTACATATATACATACGTTCCATCGGTTACGCCTTTGGAAGCAACATCGGTAGCCGCTGACCACGTCCGCTCTCGAGTGGTTCACATGTATTTTCAGCCCATGTTAGATCGAGGTGAAATCAATCCAATCGGTGCACCTTTCTTTTTTTCCGCCATTTTTCAAAAAAGCAGTTTGTAATTGTAATTGTAATTTTCATACAATGAAAATGCCGCACGAAATGCAAATCTAAAGTTGAGAGTGACAAATTGTATGTCATCTGTCACAAATATCTCAGAGTAAGGTTTTTCTCTGCGATTGTCCTCTTTGTTCTTAACAGGTGCCAGATCTTTAGCGTCGATGTGATGAGTGCTGGAGACTTTCTATGAAAGACATATCCAATTCATTAACAGGAGGTTGCTTCCACATAATACAGTGGACTGGCATTGAGTTTGAGTGCTCCAGTGGAAATTCGCTTTTGAAAAAGTATCAAGTCACTGTACGGTTGATTTCTCTTAATTTAAGTAAGAATATATGTATGTGGTTTTATTTATAATTTAATAAAGTTTTAGAGGTAGGTACAGCGGTTGCAAGTTTCGTAATATACTAATTTTCTAATAAAATATTGATTCTTCTTGAGAATAGCTGCTGATCGTTCAATATAATATTAGTAATTCTTCATGCGGTTGAGTACTTGAGCCTCCCGTCTTACATCCCAACCCATTTCGCCATCCTTCTCATTCCTTGCACCCGCAGTAGGTAACGCATATATTAAAATATAATAATACTATTTATAAAGGCACATCGATTCTATTCGTACAGTGCTGCCGTGTTAAATGCATATTGTAATATGCAAGCTACGGCTCGAGTAGATAAAACAATTATTCTGTGAAATTATTTCTTTATTTTCTACTCTATAGAACAATTCAAGTTCACACTATACTATTCTTCGCAAATTCTTTTCTTACAAGGTCTCTTTCCTCTCAAATCACTTTATCTCCTTTCTATTACTTAATTCACAAATCCAAACTAATTACTTTTTCTTGTTCACTCTCAACTTTCAATTTATCACCAAATTACAACTTCGCCCATTATCACTTTTCCAATCTCTTCGCCACGGTTCTAAACCAACTGTGTCTTTTTTTGATCGCCATCTGTCCTTATATAGCAGAAGTTTCTGATAGCCAGAAACTTCTAGCAAATTCTTCGACCACTGGAACAAGAGAAATAATTCTTGCAGTTATAATTCCCTTTTATCCCTGATATTATTCGTCTCTTTCGTTGACATGAGCTGTGGAGACTTCGTCCCAGACACGAACCTCGAATGAAAGGACAGTTCGAACCAAAATTCTGCCAGAATGGAAAGTCACTTCGGAATTTGCTGCATAGACATAGGAGCGTAGTTATTATTATGCTACACTGCCCCCCCCTTAGACGTGTTCGTCCCGAACAAGTGCATCCTCATTTCGGCCATTGTATCGACTCAGTCGGTCCACATGAACCACTTTCATTTTGGCCCTCGGTCCTCGCTGGATGCGGTAGACAACATCGTTGATGCGGGTTACTATTCTGTAGGGACCTTCCCAGTTCCGCTGTAATTTAGGTGATTTCCCCTTTTGGCGATGGGGATTATACAGCCACACCAGATCTCCTTCCTGGAATCCTGACGTTGTTGCCTTGGCATCATACCTGGTCTTCATGCGGTCGCTCGTCATCTTAATCTGGCTTCTGGTCCTTTGGTGTATGTCCCTAAGCCTTTCCCTAAGGTCCGCCACGTACTCTTCTTCATTTCTGGGCTCATTGGTAGGAGATCCAAATTTCACCTCACTGGGTAAACGAGCTATTCCACCAAATAAGATTTCGAACGGCTATGCACGGCACTTCTATAGGCCATCAAAAACAAGGGAATCTGCCGATCCCAATCCCGTTGGTAGTCACCTACGACCTTCGAGAGATGTTCGTCCAAAGTCCTATTGAAACGCTCCACCATACCGTCCGACTGTGGATGAAGCGGGGTTGTCCTTGTCTTTTTGATTCCGAGTAGTTGACACATCTCTTGGAAGATTCTTGACTCGAAGTTCCGCCCTTGGTCAGAATGCAATTCCAAGGGCACACCGAATCTGCTAACCCAATTGTAGACGATCTGCTCCGCCACGGTTCTGGCTTCCTGGTTAGGGATCGGAAACGCTTCCGGCCACTTACTGAAGTAGTCCATCACTACGAGTATATACCGATTACCATTGTCGGTTTCCGGAAAGGGCCCTGCGATGTCGATGGCGATTCGTTCGAAAGGTGCTCCCACGTTGTATTGGTGCATCTTACCTCGAGTTTTGATTCTCGGACCCTTGCTAGCTGCACACACGTCGCATTTTCTGCACCAGTTTTCGATATCTTCCTTCGCTTTTAACCAATAAAAACGTGCTCGTACCTTTTCTAGCGTCTTATTCACTCCCAAGTGGCCTCCGGTCGCCCCGCCATGCATTTCCTGTAACACCTCCTTGACCCTCGTCCGCGGTACGACAAGCTGCATTACAAACGACTTTCCGTCGGAGGATTCCCATTTTCTTCTCAGAACACCTTCTTGGACATGGAGGGAGTCCCACTGCGCAAAATATGCCTTTAAGGTCGGGCTTCTGTGAGAGATGTCCTGATGATCCGGTTTCTCCATGTTCTCCTTCCAGGCCAGAATCGGCTCGATATCCGGGTCTTCCTTCTGAGCGTTCCGGATCTCATCTACGCTCCAACCGGCGATAGGTTCGGCTCTCATTCTTTGGATGGAAACCAGCTCCCGTTCTTCCTGACGCGCACAATGTTTACAATCCGTTCTGCATGGTCTCCGGGACAGTGCATCCGCATTAGAGTGGAGTTTTCCTTTACGATGCTGTATTTCGTAGTCGTAGATTTGCAGCCTTTCGATCCATCTTGCGACCTGACCCTCAGGACTCTTGAACTGTAATAGCCATTTTAAGGCTGCATGGTCTGTGCGAAGAACGAACTTCCTCCCGTAGAGGTATTTGTGAAAATGCTTCGTAGCCAAGATCAAAGCTAGAAGTTCCCGCCTTGTCACGCAGTAGTTCCTTTCTGGCTTAGAGAGCACCTTGCTGAAGTACGCAACCACCTTCTCTTGGCCGTCATGCACCTGGGAGAGTACGGCTCCTACCCCGACATTACTAGCATCTGCATCCACAACGAACGTTTCCCCGGGAGTGGGGTAAGCCAGTATTGGGGCATCGCATAGCCGTTGTTTAAGTGCCTTGAAGCTCTTCTCGCACTCAATTGACCATTTGAATTGTTTTCCCTTTTCCGTCAACTGGTGCAGGTTCTTTGCGATCCCGGCAAAATCCTTCACGAACCGTCTGTAGTAGGTGGCTAGGCCCAGGAAGCTCCTTAGTTGGTGTTTGTCTTTGGGGACTGGCCAGTTTTTTCACCGCTTCGACCTTCTCCGGATCGGTTCTCACTCCTTTCGCTGAAATTATGTGTCCCAGGTACTTGACTTCCGCTCTAAACAGGGCGCACTTCTTGGGGTTGAGCTTCAGGTGGGCACTTCGAAGCCTTTGAAACACATCCCTTAGATTGTCTCGGTGTTGCGCAAACGTTTTTCCTACGACGATGACATCATCCAAGTATACCAAACAGGTTTTCCATGTTAACCCTTGCAGGACACATTCCATCAATCGCTCGAAAGTCGCCGGAGCATTGCACAGCCCGAATGGCATTACCGTGAATTGCCATAGCCCATTTCCTGCGGTGAAGGCGGTTTTCTCCCGGTCTTCTGGATGGATCTGTACCTGCCAGTAGCCACTCTTCAAGTCGAGAGTGGAAAACCATCGGGCTCCTGATAGTGTGTCTAGCGTGTCGTCAATCCATGGCAGAGGGTAGCTGTCTTTCTTGGTGACGTAATTGAGCTGCCGATAGTCCACGCAGAACCGCGTGCTGCCATCTTTCTTCTTAACCAGTACAACCGGTGATGCCCACGGACTTTTGGAACTTTCAATCAGACCTTCTTTCTCCATTGCCGACACCATCTCTGCAACTTCTGTCTGCTTTGCCAATGGAAGGCGCCTAGCAGGCTGACGAATTGGTCTAGTATCACCAGTGTCTATTCGATGTTGTACCAGGTGTGTTCGGCCGTATTCTCCGTCCTGTGAGGCAAATACATCAGCGTACTCATTGATAAGATTCTCTGCCATAGTTCGCTGCTCCTGATTCAGCTCACTGGACTGGAGAATCGTCTCTCTCGCTTCCGCTGTCCAAGGTGATGGGAGAGGTTTTGGAGCATCACGTTCAGATATTGTTGCGACGGCGGTAATCGGCGTGCATTTTCCAGTCACCTCCCCTCGCCTTAGTTTGACAGTGTGTGGTCTTGCGTTCAAAACCCTCACTGGAACCATGGTGTTCTTTGGTTCGAGTAACGTCTTTCCCACGATGTAGTCTTGAGAATTCTTCTCTGGGTCTGGTTCTACTATGTAGAATCGGTGGCTCCCAAGATCACCTTCCAGCTTCGTCCAAATGATTGTCTCTGAAGACGGCGGCAAAACTTCGTCTTTGCTGATGACTGTCCTGAGAGTTACGGCATTCTCATTTCCGTACACCATCGGAATCTCCACATTTCGATACCTCAGTACTTGCATCCCGATGTCCAAGATTACTTCATTTGCTTTCATGAAGTCTATTCCGATGATGCACTCGTCGCATATATCTGCCACCAGAAACGCATGGGAGAACGTCAGTCCTGCCAGAGTAATCGTAAGACGAACTTCTCCAAATACCTTCGCCATTTCCCCTGTTGCAGTCTTCAGGCAGTAGCTGTTGGTGTTGTGCAGCCAGGAGCTTTTGACGATATCTCTTCTTACAATGGAGGCAGTGGCACCTGTGTCGATGGTGGCTACGCACTTCTTCTCGTTGATTAGTGCCTCCACTGTCAGGCTCTTGTTACCCCGTTTGGTTTGCGAAACTTGAATGGTGGTCCTGGGGGCCTCGATTCCAGTAACCAACTTCTGCCCCGCGAAGTTGGTCCTTACGCATTTTCCGACTGCTGGTTTTGGGAAGTCTGACTGACAGGATGGATGTTATCACCGCCAGATGCTTCCTCTCTGCTTCTCCTACTTCCGCAATGTGAACAATTTCCTCGTCTAGGTGCACTTCTGCACTGCCGTTGTAGGTGTCCGGTTTGGTTGCAATTCCAGCAACGGATTTGACTTCCGCGAGCTCTGTCTTCATCCATGACGGCTGTTCTCTGGCATGAGCATTCCACGACGGACATTTCCCTGACACGGTGTATTCCCTGGTATGCTTGGTCCGCAGCCTTCATTGACAAAGCGAATGCCAATGCCTCGGGGAGTGTTCGCTTTTCAGCCATCCTTACAGCCATTTGCAGTTGTCTGTCCTCTATGGCCTGAATAAAAGCTTCCACCGCCATTTCGTTGATAAGCTCCTCACCGGCTTTAGGGTGTGAAAGATGGGCTAGTCGCTCTATATCCGCTTGCAACTGTTGGAGCGTTTCCCCCCTTTTCTGGACTCGACTACGCAGCTGAACCCTGTACACCTGCTGCATGTGTTCATCCCCAAACCGCATCTCGATAGCCTGAACCAGAGAGTCGTAGTTCTGCTGTTTATCTTCCGGGACTTCTCTTCATCGTCCCAGCTATTGGTCATTGCGGCCGCTTCGAATTGCCTTTTATAAATTGGCCATGATGTTTGACCATCGAAGATAGGAGGCTGCATCTCCTTTCTTCTCAGACCGTCAGTGGAATATTCCCGTGCTTTCTGTCTCTTCACGTTGCTGAGCTCCTTAGCAAGATTTTCAACTTGCTTTTCTACTTTTTCAAACTGAGTCTCTATCTTCCCGAACTGAGTTTCATGTTTCTCAAAATTTTCATCGAATCTAGTTTCGACTTTTTCGAGTTGCGTCTCGACCTTCTCGATTTTCTCTTCGATCACTTCGAATTTGGATTCCAAGTTCTTGTTTTGCTCATCAAGTTTACTTTCTAGAGCATCTAGAGAATTCTTTTGTTCGTCCATTGCTTTCTTTTGTTCGTCCATTGCTTTCTTTTGGTCGTCCAGCTTAAGTTCTATAGAATTCCTTTGGTCTTCTATTGCTTTCTTTTGTTCGTCCATGACTAACTTAAGTTGCAGGAGCAGACTTGTTATACCCGGGTCGGCTGCTGTACTTGCTGGTTCCTCTTCCACGTCAAACTCTACGTCGTGCGGATTTTCACCTTCCTGCGTTACTGCTTCTTCCAGACGAATCAGTAGGGCATCTTTTCCCCCAGTTGTGTCGAGGTTCCGCTTACTGAGTTCTGCCTTTAGTTGAGTTATAGTTAGTTTTCCCAATTTGCGACCCATTTTGCGCAACTAATTAACTCAACACAGAAATCGTTTTTTTTTTTTTTTTTTGCTTGTGCAATTTCACACCACGGAAATAGTTATTCACAGAATAAGTTTTATCCCACTTCTGACACCAATGTAATATGCGAGCTACGGCTCGAGTAGATAAAACAATATTCTGTGAAATTTATTTCTTTATTTTCTAGTCTATAGAACAATTCAGGTTCACACTGTACTATCCTTCGCAATTCTTTTCTTACAATGTCTCTTTCCTCTTCAATCACTTTATCTCCTTTCTATTACTTAATTCACAAATCCAAACTAATTACTTTTTCTTGTTCACTCTCAACTTTCAATTTATCACCAAATTACAACTTCGCCCATTATCACTTTTCCAATCTCTTCGCCACGGTTCTAAACCAACTGTGTCTTTTTTTGATCGCCATCTGTCCTTATATAGCAGAAGTTTCTGATAGCCAGAAACTTCTAGCAAATTCTTCGACCACTGGAACAAGAGAAATAATTCTTGCAGTTATAATTCCCTTTTATCCCTGATATTATTCATCTCTTTCGTTGACATGAGCTGTGGAGACTTCGTCCCAGACACGAACCTCGAATGAAAGGACAGTTCGAACCAAAATTCTGCCAGAATGGAAAGTCACTTCGGAATTTGCTGCATAGACATAGGAGCGTAGTTATTATTATGCTACAATATATTATGGCATCTACTATTTTCACAGTAATATCGACTAGAAATAATATAAATGCTTGGACAACCAGACAAAGCGCGGATTGCTTCAAAATCTCCCCGCCACACTCAAGTCACTACAGACCCATTGTGATACCCATTGGGGGAAAGTGTAAAAGTACCTTGCCCGTGAGGTTCCTACAAAAAAATATGTAATCATACTTACTGTTCTTTTGGTACAAACCATCCTGTGGATTTGATGACGTTCAAAATGTCATTCACCGGTTTGCCAGATAGTTCTTTTAGATACTGAAAGAAGTGTCGTCCGAGGAGTTTATTTCTTTAATGATAATTTTTTTAGAAAACGTGCGTTTTGTGGAAAGGGGAAGAGACAGAGAGAAAGACAGAGTGGTGTAGTTTGAAACTCAGGTGGTATTAAGTTTCTGTAAACACCAAGGGTGGCTGTCCAGATAACTGGGGAGTATTTTGTTTGTTTTCGCTATTATTGTCATTGCTTATGATTCATAGTATTTTTTTCCGTCCTCCTGATGTCATCATCACGATCAAGTTGCATTTTAGCCATATGACCACCCTACTGCCAGTGTTATGCCTTCACAGTAGAGTTGACTTAGCTTTTCGCAAGTGATCGACTTTTTTATTTATTTCATATGAAATAAATAGATGATTCTTGACATCAGGATTCGATCCGTGAATCAAGAGCGTGACAAGCGATGATGTTACCACTACACCACGGCCACCCTCCATGGCAAAGAAAGTGGGTTGTATCCTCATAAACTTCCTCGTCACCGCAACCCCTACATAAGTCTTCTTCCGTTATGCTTTTCATATGATACCACAGAGTATTAGGCCCCGTAATTACTCCTGTAAGGGAGATAGGGATTTCCTTTTCATTTGCATAAGTCTGTCGGTCCTGGCTGTGTTCCAAAAACCTTGAGCTCTCCTTGACAGCACTTCACAAGCTTCAATTTTATTTTTGTAACAAAATCGCTTTTATTGCTGCCTGGCTGTCGATGAAAAATGTGATATCGTCTTGTGGTATTGCCCTCGTCACAGTCTCACGGGCGGCTACTCTCATTGTTAGGGCCCCCGCCTGGAAAAGACTGCTCCAGTTCGGAAGTCTGACTTTGATATACCCAGCGGTTCGGAGTAGATACCCGCACCTACGGTTGTTTCCATTTCGGATCCATCGGTTTGTACTGCTGTAGATTGTGTATTGGGTAATATACCGATTTTCCATTCACTCCTATTCGGTATAAGGGCTTGAAAAAGGTCTTATAAAGTCTGGATTGCATTGATATTTGATCCCCAGCTGTCCGATTGCCTGATTCTAAGCGCACTAAATACTCGTATGAAGATGTCTAGCGGAAGTAGATTGAGGATGGCCTCGAGTTCTGCTGTAGGTGCTGGTTTCATTGTACTGATGGTTCCAATGCACCCTAGTCCATGTACTTTCGTGACATCCATTAGGTTGGTGGTTTTGCTGGTTGCCTGCCAACAATCGAGGCTGCCGTAAGTCAGTATAGGTCTTACTATAGCCGTACACATCCATATTATTATCCATAACTGGGTATACAAATTCAGTAACTTTCGATGTTATCAATAACTGAGTATCGGGCATAAAGGTGTTTCACTCAGGAATGTTAGCAGACAAGAAACAAATTTAATTTTATATACCATATTTAATTTTAGATTTTGCTCCATGTAAAATCATTGCATGAGTAATTTGACAAGCAAAAAAGGAAATACTCGATTTTTTTTTAACCCCATTCCGTGATTAAATCAGCAGTGCCAAATTTTTCAAATATAATACAAACAGGAAAGAGTTTTTTTTGTGGAACTTAACTGAGCTTTATAGATAGTTATAAAGAAACACGGCAAATGCCTTGATTCTTGAGGCTTAAGCGACCAGTTAAGATTCACGTGTTTCGACGCAACTTTAATGCCGTAAATGCTGGAAAATGGAGCCTGTATTATAGTAAAGCAGAAGGATGTTTTGCCTGCCGCAATCATATAATAGCAATTATGTCCGTTAGAAGTTAAATTATAATGCAGTTTTTTAATAACAAAAATTTGTTAGAGTTATATATGTAAATCGCTTTTTAAAAAATGTATGCTTGTACTGCTCAGATTCTACAAAGCTTACAACTACTATCAAATTTCATGCTTCTGGCTCAAAATGCCAAAAAAGTGGTGACATACGGACGGACATACGAACATGGCTGTATACTTTTGGGATCTATCGTTATTACTTCTCTATGTTACAAACTATTGTTGTGCCCACGACCTAACCCAATTCGACACATGTCATTCATATCACTATTTCAGTGCAAATATGCAACCGACCTACTGTGGCGACAGACATGTCACCATACCCCATTCCACGAATATGCAACTGACCCACAGCGGCGACACACTTGTGCAATCACACTGACCCACTCAAGTGCCCGCAACAAATAACCGAAAAGGCCACAAAGTGTCGATTGCAAATGTTTCGTATTCTTGCGACCACTTGTAAATAAACTAGTGCAAGAATGCGCCACATGGATCGAATTACTTTGATGACCTTTGACGGTACAATGGTTAAGGTACGAACAATGAGACATAGAGGAAACATCGGAAACGATTGGATGGGGAGTGGAGTCTCAACAGCCAAACAGAAAGGTCTTTTATTTTTTAAATCGACAAATCACAAATCGACTCGCGTATCCACTCGCGCGTTACACTATTTATCGAATTTAATATACCTAGAAAGGTCAAACATGTAGACGTTGACTTTCTCTACATTTCTTCCATGCATTATACATGGCCACAACCACTTTAAGTGACAGTGACAACAGTTTTCCGATCAAACTTGTTAAAAATCGCCGAAATATCCCCTGTAAAGCAAAAATATCATTACGTCTATTTTAAAAATTTCGCAACGTCACGCTCACATTAGTAGGGGTGTGTTAGAAGAATGGGGGATAGGGTATCATACAATCGATTCTAGATGGATTGTCACTTTCCCGTATGTTGTTGAAATTTTGACAATTTTCTAGAACTTAGTATGCTATTACCTTGCTTATGTCAAATATTACTATCCAATTTTCAAAAACCGATCAGACCGGTACTTAACTTATTGATTTTTTGGGAAATTTTTGGGATTTTTTGAAAAAAATTTGCTACGTCATCTATTGGTGTATGTCCACTGCAACTGAAATTTTAAATTTGAGCAAAATCGTTAGTCATTATTCATTTTCAAGAAAATCGATTCCTCCCTAAATCGTCCATTAGCAAATCATCATTAATTTTGGGGTTAGAATGAAAATTCCGATTTCACCTCAAATTGTGAACTCACCGATGCCAAACATTAATTTTGAAAAAAATCTGTGGAGCTGTTTAGGCTGCAGTCAAACATCTATCCAAACTGATTGTCATACAGACTACTAGACAGACCGAAGTGAGAGACCCACTCTTTATAGTAATGACAAGTTTGATTAAAATCTCCAATTAGAAATCAGTATTTGCTCTTATAGGTACAATTTAAAAAGAAGTACATAGAAAAATCTTCGGAGCTCAGAGGGCAAAGTTATCTCTTGCAGTTGAAGAAATTTTAAAAGACTTGTGTGAGTTCTTAACGACCACTACTCGACAGCATAAGACGACTTATGTCGAAATTGAGTTAATGACAATATAACGTAACTATTTCATAAAGTTATTATGTCGAGTACATTACCTGCATGCAGATGAGTAGTATATATTCTGTGTGGCCACAGAAATATTTTTAATTAAATAATTTACAAACATTCACCTATCCACTTTTATGATTGTACGTTAACTACACCCAACTACGAGTATGTTGACTGCGTCTGACATTAAATCTTTAAAAATCAGGATAGAAACGTCTCAGAGAATGTAATGCGATATACCCTGCAATCCCTGCAGTTATCTTGATGTCCTTAATTCATCTTGCTTCTAAGTGCCTTATTATGATGTCTGTTACTGGAGTTACTTCCTTCCTTTGTAATAACACTTTTATAGCATTGGGCATCCATTTCAACTAACGACAGCAAGAGCTAGTACAATATTAATAGAAAGTGTGTCGAGTAAACAATTTTATTACCAAGCTTTGTGCAGGGACTTTGATAGCAGAAGGAATCACCAGGAATTCTCTCATTTTTGTTCTGATGATTTATCCACAACTTGTGTAATAAAACTGGATCCCTATAGGTGTAATTGTAACGTGATCTTTGCTTACAGACAGACCGGCCAATTACCACGTATTATTCTAGTCTACTGTGTATATTTGACCACATAACAAACAACAATACAAAATGTTCCTTTAATAGAACAAATTATATTCGCAGCAGCTTCAGGTGCAGTTTTCTTTTATGTTTCATTAAATAAGAAACATTAACAACTATTGTTGTATCAATATCTTTCATGTGGAAGATATTTTTAAACACAAAGCATGAGCAGACAGAACAATCAATTTAGTGGAAAGCAGTGCACTTGTCATTGTTTGAATATTAAATGCCTAGAATTGTTTATTTATTTAATACTAAATTTCCTTGTAAATGACTATACGTAAAAAGTCGATCGGTCTTATGTACATACTATATATTTAATGTGATTTTTGCTGGCGGAATAAAATTGAAAGTTTAAAACCGACTTGTGCGTATTATTTCTTTAATATCTTTCTATACCCTATCCCTATCAAAGTCAGCAGAAATCTGGCAGCACTCAACGCACAACCTGAGCTGTCAAACGGAGAATAAAATAAGAGATCGAGATTGGAATGACTTATGTCCTATATCCCCTTGTGGGTCCTATGGCCTCGACTACGCCTACGCACCATCGTGTACGGTTTCTGGCAATGCGTCTCAGCTCCCCAATTGCCGTGCTTCCTTCTCGACTGCTCTGCACCATGTTCTCCTTGGACCACCAGGTCTTCTGCAGTCCTGAGTTAAGGGGTTCCATTGCATAGCATGATTCGCTATGGAGCTGTCACCCTTTCGGAGCGTGTGACTAATCTACTGCCACTTCCGTCGTTGGATGGTTGTGCCTATTGGTTCCTGACCCGTTCTCTCGTAAAGATGTTCGTTAGAGATACGATTGGGCCAGAAAATCCTTAAGATGTTGCGCAGGCACCTATTAACGAACGTTTGCAGCTTTCTGGTGATAGCAGTGGTCACTCTCCACGTACTGCATCCATTTAACAGCACGGATTCAATGTTGGAGCGGAACAGTCATACAACATCCCGAACGCGGACTTGCTTTGGCGATTCTGTTGGCTATATCCAGTTCGGTTCCACCATCGGTCGAGAAAATAATCCCAAGATACTGGAAATCTTCTACTCTCTCTACCGGTTGCCCAGCAATACATATTTGAGTTTGTTCCAAGGCTGATAATTCTATTTTTTACCGTATTAATTTTCAGCCCGACGACGCCAGCCTCCCTCTCCACATCTGCTGTCATTTGGTGGAGGTTCATAATTCTATGAGAGAGTAAGCATACGTCGTCAGCGTAGTCGAGATGTTTGGTTGGTTGGTTGGTTTAAGAGGGTGAGCTTATGCTCTTCATTTAGGCCTCCATTGGGCCCGTTGTGTTCCTCTCATCTGCGTAACTGTAAGGAATAGTGATGTGTTTTGGGAATTATGTATTGAGAGGATTTAGGTCTAGTGATCGGGAAATCGTAGTGTTCGTCTGGCGAACTGCAATATATCCCCGATTCCTTACTGAGGTGTGTAATATCCGGAATCCTTGGAGATCCCGCTGTAGCGGGGCAGTGACAGAGGAAGTGTTCTATATCTTCCTCCTCCTCTTCACAGTTGGCACAGATTGCTGTATCAGCTATCCCGAGTCTGAACGAATGTTTGTTGAGATTGATGTGCCCTGTTAAAAGTCCCACCATCAATCTCAATTGTGTTCTTCTTGAGTTAAGAGCTCTTTTTGCTGTGTTGTTACTCGGTTTTGTTATTACAGATCTAGCCACTTTGCACGTGTCTAGATTCGTCCAGTAGTTATTGAACTCCTGTCGTATCTTTTCATTGATTATTGTTTTAATAGTTGTCAGAGGGACCCCTATTGTATTATCCGGGTTCAGTTCTGTATTGCCTGCTCCTTTCCTTGCTAGTTCGTCTGCCTTTTCGTTACCCGGTACACCTTCGTGCCCCGGTACCCATGTGAGACTGACTCTATTGCGTCTGGCAAGTAAGTTCAATTTAGTTTTGCACTCCCTTACTAGTCGTGATTTAGACATGGGGTTTGTGATCGCGCTAATTGCTGCTTTGCTGTCCGAGCAGATATCAATTTGCTTCCTTCGCTGGTGTCTTCTGCGAGTATTTCGGTTGCCTTCATAATTGCATAGACTTCTGCTTGGAACACCGATACAAATGGTTCTAGGTGAATAGCAAGTTCAATCGGTGGGTTAGCACTGAAGATGCCAGCCCCTGATTCCCCTGATATGTTAGAGCCATCTGTATAAACCGATATCCCATTGGAGTTTCTTGTCGTTCTTTCATACGTCCAATATTCTCTTGCGGGAAAAATTGTTTCGAAGTTGTTGGAGAACGTGTACGATTTCCCAACAACATCACTGGGCAATCGATGAGTGGTGTCATTACTCTTATCATTTCGGTGATTTTTCGATGTCCCGTATTTGCACCACCGGTGAAATGGCCGATAGTTCTAAGCCGTGAGGATGTAATCCCGGCAATCTTCTTCGCTTCGAGGTGCACTGGTAGAATGTTAAGTATCGCTTCCATGGCCGCGGTTGGTGTTGAGGATTGTGCTCCTGTAATACCCAGGCAGACCATACGCTGCACCTTAGTTAGCAAGTCTCTTGCATACTTTTTGCTCATCACTGGCCACCATACAACTACACCGTAGAAGATGATGTGTTTTATTACGCATTCGTATATCCAGTGGACCTGTTTTGGTTTCAAGCCCCATGACTTCCCGATGGCCCTCCCGCATATCCAATATGCTCTCTTGGCTTTGGTGACTCTTTCTTACAGGTTCTTTCTCCAGGTCAGTTTCCTGTCCAATATAATGCCCAGATACTTGACGCTGTCGCGGAGTTGTAGTGATACTCCTCCGAGTTGTGGAATGTGAAAGTCACTAGTTTTGGTTTTCTTTGTGAAGAGAACCATTTCCGTTTTATTTGGATTTATTTCTAATCCACTCTCCTCCGCCCATTCTTTTATGATTCGAAGGGTTGTTTTGCATAAGCTCTCCTATGATGTTCAGGTGTTTACCTCTTATCAGAACGGCTAGGTCATCTGCGTACGCTACACATTTCGCACAGGTTCCATCCAGTGCTTTTAAAAGGTTGTCCATTGTGAGCACCCACAGAAAAGGAGACATTATCCCCTCCTGTGATGTTCCCGTACGGACTGTTCCCCTTCTTGTGTCGTCTCCCAGTGATAATGCGGTTTGTAAGCATGTATTCTAGCCAATTGTTTATTATTTGGTTATTACAGTATATCGAGAGTGCCTCCACAATTTTTTGAGTTTTCACATTGTTAAATGCCCCTTCGATATCTAGAAAAACGCCTGCGACTGATTCCTTGGTTTCAAAAGCATCTGCTATTGTAGATACAACCTGGTGTAGTGCCGTCTTAACTGATTTGATATAGGACACAGCCACGGAATTGTAATCTGTATTCTGATGTATTTATCACAGATTCTCTCCATTGATTTTAGTAAGAAGGACGTTAGGCTAATAGGTCTATAGCCCTTTGCTGTCGACAAATCTTTCCCGGGTTTCGGTAGGAACACCACCCTCACCTCTTGCCATTGTGTTGGTGTGTATCCACGAAATAGACATCCCCTGAAGATATTGACCAGGTTTTTCTTTAGGGTGTCTAATTTTATCCCTTTTTGCAAGAAGATGGGAAGTATTCCGTCCAAGCCCGGTGATTTGTATGGCGCAAATGAGTTAATAGCCCAGGTCACTTTATCTGCATCAACTAGGTTCTCAGTGTCTTCCCATTTTGTATTAGTTCGAGTGACCCGACGCTTGGAAGGTGTAGCTGCCTCGTTGAAACAGTTTGGGAAGTGTACACAGATGTGTCGAGATGTTTAAGTTGGGATGTGAGAGTCCATCGAATTCCTCCGTTTCCCGTCGACAAAGCTGCACGAAGCACATCGCTAATCACCAATAGGAATAGTATTGGTGAAAGAATGCAGCCTTGTCTTACCCCACTTTGGATCTAAAATTCCTCAGACAACCTTCCTTTGTGCAGAACGTGACATTTGGATTGCTTTGACAATAACAATTAATTTATCAGGAATATCTCTCCTGCGTAAGGCACGCCAAATAAACTTCCTGTTAACACTATCGAACGCCTTCTCAAAATCGATGAACAGCAGGTGAAGTGGCGATCGATATTCATCGCACTGTTCGATGATAATCCGCAGGGTGTTGATGTGGTCGACACAGGAGGATCCAGAGCGAAAACCTGCTTGTTCGGCATCGAGTGTGTCTTCGAGATGTTGTTTGATTCGCTCCAGGATGATTTTAGCTATTATCTTAGCTCCAGCAGGCAGCACGCAGATACCTCTCCAGTTTCCACACTCCATTAAACTACCTTTCTTAGGAAGCTTGACGATCATTCCCTTTTTCCACTCGTCAGGAAAGCTATCGGCTTCCCAAGCTCTCTCTATAAGTGGAAGCAGAAGCTCAGCCGATGTTGTTGGCGCTGCTCGTAAGAGCTCTGCGGGAATACCATCAAGTCCGACCGCCTTGTTGGTTTCAAGTGATTGGTTTCGAGATTGGAATCATCATCGTCGTCGTTTTTATTATCATCGTCGCCGTCGTTATCGTTGGTACTTTAATTTTATAACATTTAAGGAAACTGGATAAAATAAAAGTTTAACTTAATAGCTCCTTTTAATTGTTTCCCATATTCCCCATTTTTGTGATTAGCACTAGAAGTTATGTTGTCGATGCATTTGTTTATTATTCCGCCCGTCCGTCTGTACGTTACCAATTTTCGGGCCTTAAATTTTGAGCTAAAAACAAGATATTTTTTTGTAACTTTTTTTTTTTTAAAAAAAGTCTGCCCACTTTTCAAAAAATTTCTTTTTTTTCAATTTTTTTTTTACTAGAGTCCGAAAAATATTGCCAAAATATATAGACGATGACTTTCTCTACACTTCGTCTATACACGGTACAATGCCACGCCCACTTTTTAGGGACTTTGCATTAAAAAAAAAAAATTTTTCTTCTTCAATGTTGTATTTATGGTGACGGGTATCAGAATCTGTTAACTTCGGTTACAAATGGTGGCAGACATGCTAACATTTTTTTTTAAAAATATGTAACAACAGCTTTTTCGGTAAAATTTCTTAAAAATTACAGAAATATCTTCTGAGTAGAAAGATATCATTACTTTTAGTTTAAAAAGTACATAACGCCACCATTCTTCGTCAAGAACAGTCTTTTATCTGTTCCTAACTAAATCCAGGAATGATTAATTGTAGTATAATACAGAAAAATAAGTAGTAGAGCGGGAAAAATGGAAGCAGATTTGATGAAATAAAAAATTTTAAAGTACATTCGTTACACATGTTATTTCAGCGTGAGGTGAGTAAATTCATCCTCCAGTCAAAAAGTTTCTTAAAAAAACTGACATAAAACAAAATGAATCAATGCACTGCGGATATAGATGCAGGACCATTTGCCAAAAAGCTGTCTCTGTAAAATTACAGTAATGTTATATACTGCCGAATATTTTCGCCCATTTCTTTGGATTTTAAGAAAGCCTGGCAAATATTTTTCTACCAATGCTTGTCCATCAAATGTCTTAAACGTTTCTTCTAAATGCTCGGCGAATAGATGCGCCTTTTGTCCAATCGCCAAGGTTTTTTCTGATCGGTGGCTATTGCACTTGGGGTTTTTTGATACTTTGCATGGCTTTCCAGAGCGAGTAATTTGTCCCTTTCTCAAGATAAGCAGAAGTCTCCCAGTCTTTTTAGATCTTGGATCACTTTTCTTTAGCATTGTATAGGTAGTTCGAATATGCTTTATACTGGGGAGGGCGGGTTTGTTGCCATATTTGGCATACTGTCCTCTTTTCATGAATAAGTTCTTTTATTTCAGCGGATAATTAGCTCCGCTGCTTGTGCTGCTTTTCTCCTTAAAGGAGTATTTTACCACGCGGCGCTCTGAATGGATTCAGTGAATTTGCCGAGTTCATCTTCTATTTCGAATGGTGTTTTAAGCGACAATATGACAAAATTTTTCTTCGCATTCATTTTCGAAGCCGTTCTAGTTTGTTTTGTTGGTAGTTAATCCAGCCGCACCTTCTATTTTCTTTAGTCGGTCGAAATTACCAGTGAGTGATCTGAGGAGAGATCAAAGCTTTCATCTACTTTCGCAAAATTTGCAGATACTCATTTTGCTACGAAGAAGTCTATTAGGTCAAGTGTTTTTGCTGCGTCGGATGGCCATGCTCCTTTGCCCTATGCTCCCCTACCCTATGCTCCTCCGCCCTATGCTCCTCTGCCTGGCAATATAAGGTGCAGAACCTTTTCAAATATAGCGAAGGTACCACCGAGAGCCTGCACCATAAAGTCCCTTTCTCGTTGGGTCGTCCTTTCCTCCAGGTTGCCCCAGTGGCGGCATATGCAGGCTTGCTCGCTTTCCCTTGGTCGGAGCTTCACTAGATTGGATAGGAGTCCGAACTGTGTTCGATTTCCTAGCCTCCACATTCGCTGTAACACTTTACGGGTGCTAGAGCTTGGCTCCCATCCTCCATCGCAGCACTTCCTGCTTATACTTCTGCGTCAGTCAGCTGGCTCCTTGAAATCTCAGGGACACTCCTTGAAGTCCTAGCTGTTCTCTGGCTGCAGCTAGTTTTTTTAATAATCCCACGAGTAACACAGGAAAGGATTATCTGTTGCTCAACAGCCCCGTATAGAGAGGCTGCGTTAGAATACAGCCAGTATACCCCGTAGCTACAACCATCCAATAGGTCTTGCATAACACTCTGGATTAGGGGAGTAATTACCTATTGGTTTCTCTTACTCTTAGGACTCTTCTAGGAATAGTTCCCGAAAATCATTGCCCTTACTCGGCCTCTACGCCACGACAAGGTTGGCAGTCAGGATCTAAGTATATATACGTACTCGTATGTGCATTCCTAGCAAACACAGAATGACAGTTTCCAGGCACTTGCAAAAATTGACATTCGGAAACGCCATAAATCTGTAGCTCCCAACCACTCATGTGGCTGTGAGAAGCTAGGCCAAAATATTTATCCATTTATACCTCAAGTTATACTTACTTACTTACTTACTTAGGTGGCGCTACAGTCCGAGGTGGACCTGGGCCTCAACCAACAAACCTCTCTAACCAGCCCGGTTATGAGCCAGCTGCCTCCAGCTGCGCACGCCAAGTTGGTTGAGGTCCCCCTCCACTTGATTGCACCACCTACCACGAGGTCGTCCTCTACTGCGCTGTCCATCCGGGGTGGATTCGAAGACTTTATTGGCTGGAACGTTGGACTCCATCCGCTCTACATGACCCAGCCATCTTAGTCGTTGTATATGAACTCTTCTGGCTAAGTCGATGTCATTATATATGCCATATAATTCGGCGTTGTATCTTCTCCTCCACTCACCGTATGCAGACGGGACCAAAGATCACTCGAAGAACTTTTCTGTGGAAGTAACCAAGGGGATAACATCCGATTTTGACATGGTCCATGCCTCTGCGCTATACAGCAGGACTGGGATGACTAATGTCTTATAAAGAGTTACCTTAGTAGTTCGAGATAGAGCCTTTACTACCTCAAAATTATATCCGTCTATTGTGGCGTTTTGTCCAAGACGCCGATGTTGGGTGTCCTTTTTTGTTGACAGCATATATTTTGTTTTGCTTTCATTGACCGCTAAACCCATCTTTGCTGCCTCGATCTCAATACTCGAAAACGCCCCAATGACGGCCCGCTGAGTTCTTCTGACTATGTCAATGTCATCGGCGTAAGAGAGTAGTTGTACAGACTTGTAAAAGATTGTACCTCCGATGTTGGCTTGTGAGTTTCGTTCAATTCTTTCAAGTATTATGTTAAGGAGATCGCATGATAGCGCGTCAGCTTTTCTAAGACCTTTCCTGACATCGAACGGTTCGGTGGTGTTTTTACCGACTTTGGTGGAACAGCGGGAGTCCTCCATTGTCATCCTGCACAAACGAACGAGCTCGGCATGGATGCTCTGTATAACTCGTCTCTATATACGCTATCATAGGCAACTTTAAAATCTATGAAAAGGTGATGCGTATCGATTTTATATTCATGGGTTTTTTCCAAAATCTGCCGTAGTATGAATATTTGGTCAATGGTGAACTTACCAGGCCTGAAACCGCACTGATAAGGACCTATCAGGTTGTTGACGATCGGTTTTAGGCGTTAACATAATACGGCAGACAGGATCTTATAAGCGATGTTGAGAAGACTTATGCCTCTGTAGTTGGCGCAGTTCAGAGGGTCTCCTTTCTTCAGGATCGGGCAAATGTTGCTGAGGTTCCATTCATCGGGCATACTTTCATCCGACCAGATTTTACAAATGAGTTGGCGCATGCCAACTCATCTCCACCTACTTTGAAAAGTTCGGCGGCAAGGCCGTCGGCTCCAGCAGCTTTGTTGGCTTTAAGCTTAGATATCGCTATCCTCACATCATTCTGATCGGGTTGACGAGAAACTTAACTATCATCGTCACTGTTGAATGCTTCATTCTGCCTGATAGCGGACTATTTGTCATCATCGCCGTTTAGCAGTCTGCAGAAGTGTTCCTTCCATATCCTCAGCACCGACTGCGGTTCTACTACTATGTTACCATTTTCGTCCCTGCAGGCTTCTGTTCTGACTTTGAAACCCTGGCATGTTCTTTTTAAAAAAAGCCTCTCAATCTCCTCAATCGAACGCTTCTCATGCTCCTTTTTCTTCTTTCTTAGAAGTCGGTGTTCCTCTTTTCTCCTCCGCTCATAGAGCTCGCGAGCAGCTTTAGTCCTTCTATGCAGCGCCGCTTTGTACGCCTCTAGTTTTGCTGCATGTGCTTGCCGGCATTCATCATCAAACCAGGGGTTTCATTGTGGTGGTCGAGAGAAACCCAATTCATTAGAGGCGGCATCTCTGATGGCTTGATGGCAACGCAGCCACTGGTCTTCCGCATTTGCTGCTGGCGGCATAGGACTTAGATTGAGATTAAAGGAGACTCGATCGGCAAAGGCTCTGGCGGTCTCTTGCGTTTGTAGCCGTTCGACGTCAAATTTCCTCACAGTACTTCGTTGATTTCGCTCCGTTCTGGATATCCGCATCCGTACCTTGGCTACAACTAGGTAGTGATCCGAGTCCACGTTGGCTCCTCGGAAAGTCCGGACACCCAGAATACTGGAAGGGTGCCTTGCGTCAATCGCAATGTGATCGATTTGGTTGACGGTTTTTCAAAAGATAGCCATGTCCCCTTGTGGATATCAAGACGTGAGAAGCGCGTACTAGCTACACCAATATTTCGCCCCGCCGCGAAGTCGACTAGCCTGAATCCGTTGTCGGATGTGATGTCGTGTAGGCTGTTCTTTTCAACCACGCTACTAAAGACGTCAGGGTATTGCTCATACGTTTTGTCCAAGAGCTGGTAGAAGTCATCCTTCGTCGTCCATCTTTTCGTGAGGGGCGTTAGCGCATATTAGGCTAATGTTGGCGAATTTAGCCTTGATGCGAATTGTCATGAGGCGCTCGTTCACATGCCGGAAACTCAAGACTTGTTGCCTAAGTCTGCCTACAATGACGAATCCGCACCCGAATAGACGCTGACCTTGTTATCTTTAGCAATCGCCGTAGTAGATGTCGCAGTTTTGCATCCTCTTTTTGCCGGCCCATCCCGTAGCACTTCTTGGATGGCAGTAATGTCTGCTTTACAGCATTCTTGGGCCTCCGCAAGTTGTTCGGCTGCACGTGGTTTGTAGAGGGACCTAACATTCCACGTGCAGACTCGAAGATCGTTGTCCTTTTTCCGTTTGCTTGGGTTGTCAACAGTAGAATCCTCCGCATCCAAGGCTATTGGTTGTTTCGTAACCGAAAGTTTTTTACGTGGTAGGGAAGTTAACCCGACGGCACAACCCCCAACCTGGAGGGCCAGTTCCTTTTGTATCCCATAGGGCGTGGGGCCGGGTACACCGGTGCCAGTAGTCCACTACGGGAGTATGAGCGCTGCCGTTGGCCCATTAAGGGCTCCTCCGCCACCATCTCTATCCCAAGGTCCTGACTAACCTTGGGAATTCCTTACCGACCTGTGATCCGAATATGTCGGAGCAGTTCGTGCAAAGTATTCACTAAGTTCAACCTAACTGGAACTTTAGACGCCACCATTGACTCCATCTAGGGAATTCCTCCGCTGCCGTCTAGAACAAGAAAAAGTACTCTAGTAAGAGAGCACTCTTCCCCCCTCTCTCATCTGCTGCCGCCAAAGATCCTCCAAACGGGTTTGGTTACCGCTTCTTGGAACAAGGTACTAGGCACCCAGCGGTCACCTCGTGGAGGTTGAGAGTAGGAGTTGGTAGGCCTCAGCTGAGTGAAAACGCTTGTGTTTTCATATATTACGCATACTCTACCGTTTGACCACCTCAATGCTTATCATAATTTCTGAAAACTTATTTTTTGTTATCTATTACCAACGGACAATCCACCTTGTGTAAACAAAATCTGAATTAGAACTGCGAGATAAATCAATAACTAACTTTATTTTCACGCAAATATCTCGAAGGTGAATACTCTAAGATAGATGCGAGTACGTGATAATTTCAACTTGAATGTAACAATTGACTAAATAACAAGATTTGCAATTGCTTCAAATTTTATATCTAACTGTGAGGATAAATTATTTAATACAACTTACAGGGAGCCAACCACACAAATCAGAGAAAGAAGTATTAAGCTGTGCAAGGCGTCTTTTAATTTACGATTGTAATAAAACAGCCCACCCCAGGAGACACTTTCTGGCTTTTATTTATGTGATTATTTCATTCGGCACTACATGGCACAATGAAAAGTAAATATTCTCTGTAATTGGAACAGGAACTGTACAGCATTACCATCTGCAAATAAATAGTAATAGCGTAGTAAAACATTTTTACCTTTCAGTCTAAGAAAAAAAAAAAAAAACCAAATCAATATTTTGGCTCCAACTTTTTCCAATGATACAGCTTATTTGAAGATTAACACTATTAAAGAGGAAAAAGGCATAATGTGTATCCCATATGTAAGTATCTGCCCAACAAGTCGTCAACAGATTCTATAGAAGTAGTAAAATTGATTGAAGGTGTAAAGCAGTGGGATTACTTTCGCTGATTGGTTTTTGCTTGTTATTCATGGGAGAAGTGTGTGAACAGTGGGGCACTTTTATTTTAAATTGGCGTAACTTTGATGTACTATATTTGAAATTTTTTTTTTATAATCTGCGCGCCAAAGAGATTATGAATACCCTTATATTTTTTTAAGGCAAGGGCGTTTAGGAAAATGGGAAGAGGAACAGACGAGCACAGGCATCTCCGTTGGCTTTAAATGTTTGAAAGTTGTAGTGATGGGGAAATACAGAGCCTGGTAGATAATTACACATTCGTGTCGTTCAGCTTATAAACGAATCCCTATATTTGACAGTACGACCGAAGTTGGGCTTTAGGGTGAACAGATGTGCATTGGAAGCATGTCGCGTATTGCAGTTGAAATTTTGAAGGGGATGAATGCAACTGGCTATTTCGCTGGAGCATTTTTTATGAAATAAGCGATAAAATAGGGAGAGACACGAGACATTTCTCCGACGTTCAAGTGAATGTATGGAATTCACAATGTCTCTATCACCTATAAGTTTTAACGCGCGATTCTGTGCAGAACGGTCTTGGGTGCATCAGACCAGATATGGGCGTTATATTCCAGTTTAGGGCGGATGAATGCCTTATAAATTGAGGCCAGATCAGACGGGGTAAAATATTTCTTGCACCGTTTAAGGAATCCTAGACGTTTTGCAGCATTTTTGGCGACCTCGAATATGTAATCATTCCATCGAAGATGGTTTTTAAAACACATACCGAGAATGGCAAGTCTTTCGGGTTTCAATGATGCAAGTACCATCCATGAATAGTGGTTGAGGGATTTGGTTTCGCTTGAGAGACAGAAGACAGCATTGTGTTTTGGAAGCATTAAATTCCACTCTGTTGGTTCAACCACATTTGATTATGCTGTCCAGGTAGGAATTTAATGTGTTTAACATACGTTGCCGTTCCCCTTCTATGGCCGAAGAGCAAGGACGTGAGTTATTGATTAGTGAGGGCACTGTCATCAGCGAAGGAATGGATTGAATTAGACAAGAGATCATTTATAAAAATAAGAAAGAGAGTCGGAGACAAAACAGAGCCTTGGGGAACTCCAGCATTTATTTGGTGAATTGCAGACTTGAAGCCGTCCAAAACAACTTGTACTGAACGCACTTTAAGATAATTTCTAATCCATTGAAGAAGAGACTCATTGATGCCATATTCACGCATTTTCGACGAAAGAGCCTGATGCCAAACTCTGTCAAATGCCTTTGAAATCTAGCCTTTGAAAATGCCTTTGAAATCTAGCGTCATCTTAGTTTCGCCGAAGTGTTGCAGAGATACGCCATCCGATCACCAGTGGATTTGTTGCTACGAAAACAATACTGTCGGTCATTGAGGAGTTTTCGTGAATCGATATATTTGATAAGCTGACGATTTATCAGCGTTTCCATGACCTTGGAAAGAAGGAACTTATGTATGTAAGTGCAATGGGTCGGTAATTGGACAGGGAAGAAGATTCGCCTATTTTATTGACGGGCTGGATAAATGTTCTTTTCCATCTACTTGGAAAGAGCCCTGAAAAGTAGGATAGACAAAAAAGCTTACGCAAAGGTTTTGCCAGCGTAGAAGAACACATCTTCAAAACTATGGGGGGGATAACATCTGGACCAGCGGATTTGTGTATGTTAAGACCTTTGAGTACTCCAGCAACTGTACGAGTGCGAAAGTGGACCTGTTCCATCGAAAGTTTGACGCTCTCAAGTACAAGTGGGGAGAAAGCATTATGCGGCAGCATGGATTTCGCTGCAAAGTGAGCAGCAAGCAGATTGGCTTTGTCTAAGGAGCTGACAGCTGGAATGTCATTGTAAATGAGCGTGGGGATGGCGGACGAGGCTGAATTTTAAATATTTTTGACGAATGACCAACAATTTTTACTACCTTTGGGACATTGTAGGATTTTGTGCCTCAATTTTTGGTCATGTAAGAATTTTACACGTCGAATATGGACATTGCTGTCTTTTCTGGCTTGTTTAAACTTCTTTCGGTTTTCCTCAGATTTGTTAGCTTTATAAGACCGAAAACTTACTTCTTTCAACCTATTAGGCTCTTTACAGCTCTGGTGAAACCACGAGTTTGCCTTAAGTTTAATGTTCTTTATTCTGTTAGAAATAAAGTTATTCATACCTAAGAGGATAGTTTCAGTGATCCTATCAGTAGCGGCATCCACGTTGCTATCGAGGATGCATAGCGACAAGTTAAAACTCCTAAAGCAGCTATTAAGACCGCTCCAGTTGGCTATCTCGTATTGCCATACTTTTCTTTTAGGAGTTTTTTCTTTAACCGAGTGGTCGGAGTACGAGAAATTAGCTGATATAACATTATGGTCAGACCGACCTAGAGGCGCTAAATCATCAATAGTGTATTTATCAGGGTGCGAAGTAAGAAAAAAGTCCAAAGTGTTGGCGGAATGACTTTCAATGTCCCGTATGCGTGTAGGCTCATTTTACAAGCTGAGTCAAATTGCTTACATCAGCGAAAAGTTCAGCATACCTTCCTTCGGGTCATGTCTGGCCAGAATGTTGAAGCCAATTATTTTTGAGCATATTTTGACTTTATTAAAAAATAATTATTTATCAATTTAAAAGCGACTAACTAATAGAGGAGGGTCAAATATTTCCAATACTAGCCGTGTTTATTTGTAAAAATAATCTTCAGTAAAAGTTTACTTTTAACAGTGGAACAACAATTGACTTTGTATAACATATCAGTAACTTTATACTTGAGTAGGTACCTATTTTAATTTAAAATTGAAGGCTCTTTTCTTAACCAATCTTATTTTTTGATTGATATTCCTTTGTAGAACGCTCTATTGTGCACACTGTGCACTGCACATAAATGAAACAGTACAAACATTTATATGTGATATATGTATTAAAAATGAAGAAGTTGAGTAAATGCCAGAGTAACTCTGTATCCCGTATCTCCTCTGATCGGACGTTTACGTTTGTGTTCAAACTGGCAGAAATTAGGTGTATCTACTCCAACACATCGCTGAGTAAAACTAATTAGCGTCGCCAATTCTGTAGACTTTCATCCATATGGCCCAGAGCGCCGAACTTTAGTTCTTGTAGAGCAGGACAGTGACATAGAAGATGTTGGACAGGTTCCGTTTCCTCCCTGTCTCCGCAACTTATCGCTAGATTCAGCTTCCCATTTGGTACAGTGGCCGGTGATTGCTTTGGTTAGTATGCGGAAAGGATCTGTTCAGTAATATCATAATTTTTGTTCTGTTAGTATCCAGATTCGTCCATAACAACGAGATGTAACGCAGTAGTTTCTTGAGAACCACAGAGCTTCGGTCTCGTTTTCTAATATGTCGTCGATTGTGTTATACAATTCTCCAATCGGTAGGAGTAGAGAGATATCAGCTTCACTGCTAAGCCCGTTCTCGACAGTTCATCCACTTTTTTATTCCCTTCTCCGGGAACCCAGTACAGTCTGGCTTTGTGGTGGCTAATGGCATTTAGTGCATTGCGACATTTTTTGACTATCTTTGATTTGGTTGTATTTGATCTTATAGATTTTAGAACAGCCTGACTATCCATTAGGTTAGGTTAAGTTAGGTAAATGGGTGCCCTTATTGACAGATGTCAACAGCTCACTTAGACCACAAAGTGTCCATTGTGCCCAATTTGTTTGAGAACCCTGGCATCCTACCACCCAGTTAATTGAATGAATCTGAGAAGCTCAATATTACGTAGGTCTTCCAGACCTGAAAAGAAGTTTCTACAAGAGTTGTGCTTCTTCCAAGGACCAGTGCAGGACAGTCACACAGTGGATGACGAATAGATTCTATTTCCTCCTCGTCCCTACAGCTTCAACAATAGTAATTTTATGGAAGACCTAGTCATGCTGCATGATTGCCCACCGAGTTGTGTCCAGTCAAGACGCCAACGACCGTTCGAATTTCCTTACGACTATACTTTATTAGACTAATAAGTCTCTTCTTATCGATTACTGGGCATATCGATCTAGCTGTAGCAGTTGTGCCTTTGTAATGGGTTCTATGTCTTTTGTTCTATATAGTGTGCTAAGCGGCGTGCTAGCTTCGAATAGGGCCTGTGAAGAATTTACACTGGACCCGTTTCTAGCCAGTTCATCCGCCTTTGTTGATATCTCATTTAGTTTTATTTTGCACAGTTTTACCAGCTTTTATCTTATCGTCGTTGATTGCAACGCCTTTATGGCTGCTTGTCTATTGACATAGAAATTGATTATTTTTCCTCAAATATTTTCCTTTATATATCACTTCTGCAGTCATCTTTCAGTCTAAAAGAGCAATTAGTATTTCGATATTTACAGTAGACCCCAGCCCCCATACCAATTAATTTTTGGTGTCGATTCTACCCTCATCCTATTCCTCCCTGCTGGCAATTTCTATAGAGAACTACCGGTTGCATTCTGAAATTGGGATGATGTAGTCGGTATCTATCCGAACTTTCGAAAAACTCCATGGAGCTAGGACTGAGGCGTGACCATAGGGACTCGATGTCCAGAAACCAGCTTCCATGTAATTAAAGTAAAGTAAAGTTAAATGAATGATTTGATAACATGACAAATACTTAAGGAGTTCCCGGATAAAGCTAAACGTAAAGTATTAGATGTAATTAATGCAGCACTTAGGCTAAAGTATAGTCCGATGTAATGGAAGGTAGCAGAAGTAATCATGATTATGAAACCAAATAAGTCGCCAAATGAATGACATCATACAGACTGATTTCGCTCCTACCCGTAATATCAAAGCTATTTGAAAAACTGCTTTTAAAAAGACTCAAGCCAATAATTGAAGGAAGAAATCGTGTACCTTCCCACCAATTTGAGTTTAGAGAGAAACACTCTACTGTACAACAAGTGCATAGAATTGCGAGTACAGTAGAAAAAGCAATTAAGAAGAAAAAAGTCTGTTCAGCCATCTTTCAAGACGTAGCACAAGCATTTGATAAGGTCCGGCATAGAGAACTAGAATTTAAACTACAAAGAGATCTCCCCGAAGAATTTTACTTGATTCTTAAATCGTATATCGCAGATCGTTACTTTCGAGTAAGATGTAAAAATGAATACTCTTATTTAAAGAAAATATCTGCAGGAGTTCCACAAGGAAGTGTCTTGAGACCAATCGTTTATATTTCCTATATACAAGAGACATACCTCAGCAGAAAGAAGCTAGCTTGGCGACTTTCGCTGACGACACCACAATTATAACTATTGCAACAATCAACGACAAAATTACGGAAGGCTATTAAATCTGTAAATGATTGGACAAAAAAATGGAGAATAAAGCTTTTAGCTCTAACTCCCCATACCGCCTTTAGGCGGGCATTACCTGAAGCCCTATAAATGATTCAATTATTTTATTTTCGCCCAAATGATGAGCCCGAGCTAAAAACCACAGATGGCTCTGCTTTTGGTTGTGCTCGGCATTAGTAATAATCATATTACATTACCTTTTCGATTGTTTATTTCGGTATTGCTTCTTCGAAATTTGCATTATTTTTTTATCTCTTTGTCAGCCATGTCGCACCGTAAGATGTACAACCTGTCAAAAATGTCGGACGCCGAAATCGAAGAGCTGATGAATTCAGTTCAGACCGACAATGAGACTGGCAGCGTAGGTGAGGCATTTGTGAGGCATTCTTTGACCAGTTTTTGGATTCGATTGAAATGGATGAATCCGTCGCTGCGAGTATGAACTTGAGCAGTCTCAGTGCTGGTGGAAAAGAACCAATACCATCTACTTCGGCTAATGCTGTGTCAGATTCTACTGCCACTGGTATGCCAGATTCTGTTGCGACTGGTATCTCTACACGGTTCATGCAGAAACGTCCAACTGAACTAGAAGAAGAAGCGGATGGCCCAACTGCAACTACCTGTGGCCAATTCAGTGGTAACCTAAATAATATGACGAACGATTCACAGGAATTCAAATCGGTGCTTTGGAGGAAGAAACATTTGCAGCTACATGTGAACAAAGTCATTTTCCATGGCCAGAAGGAAATGCCAGCTGAAATTGCAACTTTGAGAACCCCATACGATTGCTTCCAGTATTTCGTTACCGACGAGTTCCTTGATTTCCTGACCGAACAAATGAATTTGTATGCACGCCAACAAAATATTGCTACTCGATTCACCACCGATGGTCCAGAGATGCGCAAATGCATTGGCATGTTTTTGATGTCTGTCTACCGCTATCCGAACATTCGTGAATACTGGGGACGTCATTCGTTGGAAGCAGTTAGACGGACAATGACACGCAGACGATTCGATGAATTGCGGAAAATGTTGCATTTCACCGACAACTCAGGTGCGCATAGTGACGATAAGTTGTACAAAGTGCGATCGTTGGTGCAGCACTTCAAGGATCGGTTTGCATCGGTTCCAATGCTTCAACGTCTCTGTGTCGAGCAACACATGTGTGCAACAAAAATGGGAGGAAATTCATCTCGCCAGTATATGCCAGCCAAGCCGCATAAATGGGGAACAAAACTCTTTGCGCTCTGCGATTACACGAGCTCCTCGTATTCGTTTGAAATCTATTCCGGCGCTGGGGATAATGTCATTCCAGTGAATGCACCAAATCATATCTCCGGAGTCGCGGAATATATAGTTTGGGAACGGTGCATGCGAATAGAGTGCCGAATATAAAACTGTCGAGCGAGAGAGAACTGGAAGAAGTAAAGTTGAACGCCTCTATTCCAAGGAATATGTTGCCAATGCATACGGAATTGAAATCAGCAGCGTTTTGTGATGCGACAATAAATCAGTTCGTTTGATATCGACTTATGTTGGTATCAAACCATTTTCGTCACGTACAATCGACGAGCAGCCACAAAAAGCAGTTCGATGGGACCGAAGGAGGAAAGAATCGAAGGAAATCGACTGCCCTTTTATCATCAAGGAATACAATCGACACATGGGTGGTGTTGATTTGATGGATGGTCTTCTTGGTCGGTACCACATTCGCATCAAGACCAGAAAGTGGACGAAAGACACTATGCAATACATGGTTGAAAATCCTCCCCTGGAAGACTTTATGCCCTTGGTAGCTTCGTCGGGAAATGGGGTTGGAAGCAGAGGTGGTTTTAGTTAGGGTCCAAGTCCCACATTCTGGCTTTCGATGCTTTCCACCTTCCTTAAAAAAAATTACAAAATATATAGAAATTGACTTTCTCTACAATTCTTCTATACATTGTACGGGGCCACGCCCACGTTTTAAAGGCCTATTCTTCAAAAAAACAAATTTTGTTTTCTGAAAGTTATCTGGCATCTCCGTGAACTGGTGGCATCAATGCCCACTTTCTTATAAGAAAAAAGTATAGCCAGCTATACTCTCCTTCATAAAAATCGGAACATTAGAAGTTTAACGATAAAGTCCAAGAAGCTATTTAAACATTACTGCATTGGACATTATTACATGTTTGTTAGCTACCTGTGAATTCACAAATTGTTTACCCGAAAAACTTAGAACAATAAGCCACCAAGCGTTCCCATCCTTTAATACACGCAATGACTTTCCTGTTCTTCTTTTCCAGGTGTGTAGCAAGAAAAAACTGTGGTTACGATGTAAACCATAAACAAAGTTAACAATGCAAAAACGAACATCCGGTGCTAATACAAACCACGACAATAGGAAACCGAACGACAGAATATAACAATAGATCTGTTGGCGTCAACGATAACGCCAATGATAACAATGACGATAACAATGACGGTGGCGGTGACGGTGACGGTGACACCGTGAGGTGGAATGCACCCATCCATTTCAAAAATCCCAAATGGGAAATTCTGTCACTTTTATAAAACGTCACTTCACATATATAAATGTTAACGTAAATCTAATAAAACTGAATTCTTATAACGTTGCGGAACCGTGCAGTTTACTTCTTTTTTTTCGGATCTTAATATTACAGTTTGCCTTTGCCGTTTGAATTTTCTTTGGTGCACCTTTGCCCCCTTTTCCTTTGTTCACCATACGAACATTTTGGTCCTTCTACGCCTAACTTTTAAACTCGACACTTATTGTGACCAGAGATTTTTTTATTTCAATTGGCATTCGGCAAGTTAAACCGAAAATTAAAATTAACAAAATTTGTTTGCCGTCGGAGATTTTCAACAATCATCCTCAATATTCATCGTGGGATCTCAACGTGAATTAACAAAGAGTATTTTGCCGTCGGAGATTTTCAACATCCATCAGCAATATTCATCGCGGGATTTCATCACCACCAGCAAGAATATTAATTCAACAACAGTGTGTTCTGCCGTCGGAGATTTCAAGCAATCAGCGATATTCAACGCTTATCAGTACCAACGCAAGGAAAACGTAGAGTGTGCGACGGGAATTGGACGAGAAGCTGAAATTAACAAGTAAGTGCATTTGTGTGGTGTCTCTTACTGTGTGCATATATTTATTGCATGTATTTGTATATATATATATATATTTACAACATCTATATATAAAACTACGATTACAACATGAAAAAGGGTATGTTAGGAAAGATTTTAAAACAGTTGGAGAAGGATATTTCCAACTTCACCAAGACAGGTCTGACCAGGCGTACAACTAATTATTTAACGGGCCGCTTGTCCGCGCTTGAAAAGGTAATGGAGTCGGCGGAGCACGAGTATAAAATAAAACTCTCTGCGTTGGGTGATGACGATGAGGAAAAGGAATCTGCATTGGATGGCATCTACGAGACAATTAGAGAATCGTATTTCGAATATCGTAGCGATCTTCTCGATGCTATCGACAAGGCAGAAGCTTCTAAGGTGACATCGAATGACAAACCGCAAGATACCACAGTAGTTGCGCCAACAGCGTCCAGGTCGGCAGAGATAAGGCTTCCTAAAATCAACTTGCCGGTTTTCTCGGGCAGCTACGAGACTTGGCGCGCTTTTCGTGATCTCTTTGTCTCACTTATTCATCACAACGCATCACTTTCTGAAACACAAAAGATGCATTACTTAAAATCAAGTGTGTCTGGTGAAGCTGATAAGCTCTTGGCTCACCTGGGTATGGATATAGGTAACTATTCCAAAGCATGGGAAATATTGCAGGACAGGTACGATCACAAACGCTTCCTAGTGAACACACAATTAAAGCGATTGTTCAACCAGCCATCGATTTCTCAAGAACGTGCCGATTCCATCAAGGAGCTGTTAGACACATCGACCGAAGTGGTACATAGCTTGGCTAATTTGAAGGTTGCTGTTGCACACTGGGACGTTGTGCTCATATTCGTGTTGCTGCAAAAACTACCTGCAAAAACACAGCATCTATGGGAGGAGAAGCTAGGATCCAAAGATGACAGCAAAGCTTTGCCAACATTTGCTGAATTTACCCAGTTCTTGGAAACTAGGTTCCGTACTTTGGAGGCAGTCAACCAGCAGCAAGTAAGAGTCACACCGAATCCTATGAAGAGTGTGTCCCATCGAAACGTCCTGCATTCCACCACAAACAATGCAAAATACTCTTGCCAAATTTGCAGCAAGGGTCAGCATGCTATTAGGAAATGTAGCAAGTTTTTGAAATTGGGTATTACAGATCGCTGTAAACAGGTAAATAGGTTAGGGATCTGTAAAAATTGTTTAGCATATAGCCATACCTCTGATCAGTGTCCAAGTAGTCGACGTTGTTATTACTGCCAACAAACTCACCATTCACTTCTCCACGTAAACGGCAACATTGGCGCAAGCCAAACGAACGCTTTCACCACACAAGGACAGATTATTGGGCCAACCACTTCCTCTATGAATGCTGGACCACCTAATTGTTACCAACAAACGCCTCCTCGAGTCAATAACAATCCGATGGTGGGGCAATCGAACGCCTGCACTGTTCAAGGATACGCTTCGGAACCATCCACTTCCTCGATGAACGCTGGTGCACCTTCATTCCAACCATCGGAAAGAGAAACTGGGTTAAGGACAAACATCAACGCATTCTATGCAACAAACGCTGGAACACAAGTGCTGCTTGCAACTGCACTAGTCAAGGTGAACTCGGTGAACGGCGAATCTTTTTCATTGCGAGCGTTATTAGACTCAGGCTCAGAAGCGAGTTTTATAACCACATCAGCTGTTCAGCTACTTTGTCTTCCGTCAAGGCAAACTTCCGTCAAGGTTTCTGGGTTGGGTTTGGTCAGCAGCGGCACCTGCTCGAAGGTGGTTGATATCTCCTTAGCCTCTCACCATTCAGCGTTTAGAGTGTCGACTCAAGCTCTAGTCCTCAAGTCGCTGTCTGGGCATCTTCCAACCCAAACTTTAACCACGAAAGGTTGGGAACATTTGACCGGTTTAACGTTGGCGGATCCCGATTTCAACCGATCAGCCAAGGTCGACTTGTTACTGGGCAGTGATGTCCTGGCTGATATTTTGCTGCCTGAAATGGTCAAACCGATCGACATCAACTTGCCCATCGCTCAGAAGACGAAATTGGGATGGATCTTATTTGGTAGAGCTCCGATAGTAACCCGAGAAATTAACAACTTCCTTCAAACATGTTGCCTGGACACTGAACTCCGAAGATTCTGGGAACTGGAAGAGATTGGTCATCAACCATATGAAAGGCCAGAGGACAGCGAGTGTGAGGCACATTTTCGGAGAAACGTTCGACGCCTTGAGGATGGTCGCTTCCAAGTATCCTTACCATTCAAAGGCGATGTCGGTCCTATACTGGGCAGATCCAAAGAAGGTGCACTCGCTCGCTTTAGAAGTCTGGAAAGGAAGCTGGAAAAGGATTCAAATTTAAAACAACGCTACACAGATTGCATCGAAGATTACCTGAAGCTCGGGCATATGGAAGAAGTGGAGGAAGGCACTATTCCGGATCAGCATCACTACTTCTTGCCACATCACGCCGTACTCAAGGAGGGGAGCTCGACTACGAAGCTCAGAGTAGTGTTTGACGCTTCGTTCAAGACGGCTGATAACATTTCATTGAATGATCAACTGATGGTAGGCCCGGCGCTCCAACAAAACATCATGGACATAATCCTCAGATGGAGATCGTACCGCTACACGTTTACTGGAGATATAGAGAAGATGTATCGACAAATAATGGTTCCAGAACGTGACTCAAATTACCAACTTATCCTCTGGCGAAGGCAACCATCCGATATTTTAAGGACATATCGCTTAAGGACTGTGACCTTTGGCACAGCCCCTGCTCCATATTTGGCGATTCGTACACTTCAGGCGTTGGCAGAGGAAAACGAAAGGCTGCATCCAAGAGCTACAAAGATGATCCGTAATGAAATGTACGTCGATGATTTAATTTCAGGAGCTGATACCCTGCCTGAAGCTATGGAAAAAATGGCCGAAATTAAGGAGATTCTGAATGGAGCTGGTTTTCATCTACGAAAATGGACCGCCAACCATAAGAATATTCTTGATAACGTACCCAGTAAGGATCATGAGGCATCCTTTTCATTACCGATTGGAGATTCAGAGAGAGTGAAGACGCTAGGCATACAGTGGCTCCCTCTTCATGATGTATTCTCCTTCAATTACACGACTTCGGAAATTCCACAACCTACGAAGCGATCCATATTATCGTCGATTGCACGCCTTTTCGATCCTATGGGATGGATCGCACCATCTATTATCAAGGCAAAACTCCTAATGCAGCTTCTGTGGATCCGCAAACAATCCTGGGATGATCCTGTTGATACCGACATTTTAGAAGAATGGAACACGTTTCACAATGATTTGCAGGCCATTAACACGCTATACATTCCACGATGGTTGGGCACAAGCAGGGCCAATCGTCTTCAATTGCACGGTTTCTGCGATTCTTCTGAAAGGGCATACGGAGCAGCGGTGTACCTCAGAGTACAAGATGAGGATGGCAGCATTCAAATGCACCTGCTCATGTCCAAATCAAAGGTCGCACCTATAAGCCCAGTCACTCTACCGCGATTGGAGTTATGTGGAGCTGTTTTGCTTGCCAAGCTCATACACAACATTGTTCAGACTCTTGAGGGGAGAGGCATTCCCACCTTCGCATGGACAGATTCCATGATCACACTGTGCTGGATACGTGCAGATCCTATGAAGTGGGAAACCTTTGTCCGAAACAGAGTCGGGGAGATCCATCGTTTGACGAAGGTCGAGATATGGAATCATGTTCCTACCCAGCATAATCCTGCAGATCTTGTTTCCCGAGGAATGCTTCCATCTGTGTTGATCCAAACCACCTTGTGGTGGAATGGGCCCACATTTCTAAAAACTGCTTGGGACTTTGACTTTCCAGAACAACCAGCTGATTTCAACACCGAGGAAGGGGAAAAGTCCATAAGAGCTCATCACGCAAACATCAACGAAACTGACAGCGGGCTCCGTCAGCTGATACATCGATCCTCTAAGCTTAGCCGGCTTATCAGGATAACCGCCTACTGCAGAAGATTCGTGGCGAATTCCCGAAAGACGAGCTCTCAACGAACACTTGGGCCATTAAATCCGTCGGAACTCGATGTGGCGACGACTGTCCTGGCACGCATAGCTCAACTTGAAATGTTTCAGCAAGGGCCAGCTAAGACTAGAGGCATGGGATCCTTGAACCCGTTCACAGACGGTGAAGGCATACTGAGGGTCGGGGGACGGCTGAAAAACGCTGATCTTTCCTTCGACCAACAACACCCAATCATCCTGGAACCAAACCATCACCTCACAAAATTAATTATCGGCGAAGCACACAGTAAGACTCTTCATGGCGGCATCCAATTGATGATGGGGCACCTGCGAAACAAATATTGGATCTTCCAGTTGAAAAGAGCTGTCAAAAAGCATATCCACGGTTGTACGATCTGCTATAGGTATCGCAGCAAATCGGCTCATCAACTAATGGGAGATCTACCGGGCCCCAGGGTGAGGATCGCAAAACCCTTCACGCACACCGGAGTCGACTACGCAGGACCGATAGATATAAAAACATGGAGGGGCCGAGGAACCAGGAATTATAAAGGCTATCTGGCCATATTCGTCTGCCTGGCAACCAAGGCAATACACTTAGAGGCCGTAACAGACCTTACTACCCAAGCCTTTTTGGCTGCCTTTAGAAGGTTTACCGCGCGGAGAGGACTCTGCTATGAAATGCATAGCGACTGCGGCACGAATTTCGTCGGAGCAGAAGCGGAACTGCATCGTCTATTAGACCACGCAACCCACGATTGGAAGGAGATAGCTGAAGTTTTGGCGAGCCAAGGAACTCAGTGGAAATTCATTCCCCCAGCTTCCCCTCATTTCGGAGGTTTATGGGAAGCGGGCGTAAAGAGTGTCAAACACCACTTCAAAAGAGTTGTCGGTAATGGGACACTTACCTATGAAGAGCTAACCACGCTTCTGACACAAATTGAAGCGTGTCTTAACTCTAGGCCACTGTGCCCCCTTTCAGAAGATCCCGATGACTTCCGTGCCTTAACTCCTGCACACTTTTTAATCGGTCAAGAGGTTCTAATTGTTCCGGAACCGGATCTGATGTCCGCAAAAATAAGCTTAAGCGACCGATGGAAGACGGTTCAACTACGCATGCAGACGTTTTGGAAGCAATGGCAACAGGAGTACCTCACACGGCTGCAACATCGACCAAAGTGGCTTAAGCAGCAACCGCAGTTGAAAATCGGAGACCTTGTCCTCCTAAAGGACGAAAGACTCCCACCTTCAAGATGGAGCCTAGCACGCATATCAGAGATCTACCCTGGAGCAGACAATATAACAAGAGTCGTGAAAATCAAGACTCAAGCCGGCGAATTCAAAAGGCCTATAACCAAACTTTGTCCACTGCCAGTTAACACTATTTATGGGGAAGACGATTCCTCAACACACTGAAACAACCCATAACTCACCTAAGAACTCTACACAACACTTTACACATAACCCATCGATACTAAGATATCACCCAAACAGATCACAATTAAACTACACAAACCCTATGTACTATGATACAGTCCAATCAACCCTACACACTCACAAATACCCATTTGAGGCAAAATGCCACGGCATTAATATAGCCGAAAGAAATTAGAATTTACCCTATCAAATTAAACACACGAAAATACCCGCACGCGTAAGAAAATACACTATAAACAATATGTACACATAATATAATTACCCACAAAAATATGCATATTAAACGCACTTACACTACACACTACAACGAAATAAATTAATTAAAGAATTCACTCACCTGCATTCTCAGCGTTCCCGCAACGATCAACTAATTATAAATTTAATACAACACAAAAAAAAATCGATTATAATCCCGTACTGCACAACACAACTTTCACAAACGTAATCAAACCCGAATGGAAGCAACAATTAGCATTCATAATTGGTGCATCGATATCCCCTTCGACCTCACTTGGAGTTCCAGTCCATCACCAACCAAAACAATATCTTCGTTTCACTCTTCATCTCAACTTCCAGTCCACAAACAAACCAATTCTTCGCAATACTCTCAAACTTCCAGTCAACTACAAAATGCACATCAACAACAACAAGAGCAATCAGCTATCAGCAGCATATACTCCTATCAGCATAAGAATAGCAAAACAAAGCAAAAAAAAATTTTTTTTTTTTTCGCTCATATGCGATCGCCTATACACAAACGGGATCATGTGTGGGCTCGAACATCGAATGCTGGCGTAATAGCTGTGTTCTCTCGTAGAGTGTTTGTTGTTGTTTTCCATGTCACTGTCGGTACATTAACATTTGGTATTAATCTCTTGTTTCGTTTCATGTACCCAAATGCAATTTGTCAACAACCAAGTTACCAAGGGCAACAATGGAGGCAGCTGCTAGAAAAAGGGGAACCGAAGAATGGGAACAGAAGAAGTGGACACAAGACACGAATATATTTCTTCGTTGGGGGAGAATGTTGGCGTCAACGATAACGCCAATGATAACAATGACGATAACAATGACGGTGGCGGTGACGGTGACGGTGACACCGTGAGGTGGAATGCACCCATCCATTTCAAAAATCCCAAATGGGAAATTCTGTCATTTTTATAAAACGTCACTTCACATATATAAATGTTAACGTAAATCTAATAAAACTGAATTCTTATAACGTTGCGGAACCGTGCAGTTTACTTCTTTTTTTTCGGATCTTAATATTACGTTTGCCTTTGCCGTTTGAATTTTCTTTGGTGCACCTTTGCCCCCTTTTCCTTTGTTCACCATACGAACAGCAGTCGAACGAATGAATGGTTTTTTTTTACCATCGCATCTGTTGGAAAAATTGTTCGATGGATTTTTCAGTAGAACGAATGAATGGTTTTTTTTCACTTGTTTGGAGTTTAAACCATCGCATCGGTTGGAAAAATTGTTGGTTGATTTTCAGTCGAACGAATGAATGGTTTTTTTTTACCATCGCATCTGCTGGAAAAATTGTACCATGGATTTTGCAGTCGAAAGGATGAATGTTTTTTTTCACTCGTTTTGACTTTAAACCATCGCATCGGTTGGAAAAATTGTTCGACTTATTTTTCAGTTGAACGAATGAATGGTTTCTTTTCACTTGTTTGGATTTAAACCATCGCGTCGGTTGGAAAAATTGTTCGATGGATTTTGCAGTCGAACGAATGAATGATTTTTTTTTACCGTCGCATCTGCTGGAAAAATTGTACCATGGATTTTGCAGTCGAAAGGATGAATGGTTTTTTTCACTTGTTAGGACTTTAACAATCGCATCGGTTGGAAAAATTGTTCGATGGATTTTGCAGTCGAACGAATGAATGGTTTTTTTTTACCGTCGCATCTGCTGGAAAAATTGTACCATGGATTTTGCAGTCGAAAGGATGAATGTTTTTTTTCACTCGTTTTGACTTTAAACCATCGCATCGGTTGGAAAAATTGTTCGATGTATTTTTCAGTTGAACGAATGAATGGTTTCTTTCACTTGTTTGGATTTAAACCATCGCGTCGGTTGGAAAAATTGTTCGATGGATTTTGCAGTCGAACGAATGAATGATTTTTTTTTACCGTCGCATCTGCTGGAAAAATTGTACCATGGATTTTGCAGTCGAAAGGATGAATGGTTTTTTTTCACTTGTTAGGACTTTAAACAATCGCATCGGTTGGAAAATTGTTCGATGGATTTTGCAGTCGAACGAATGAATGGTTTTTTTTTACCGTCGCATCTGCTGGAAAAATTGTACCATGGATTTTGCAGTCGAAAGGATGAATGTTTTTTTTTCACTCGTTTTGACTTTAAACCATCGCATCGGTTGGAAAAATTGTTCGATGTATTTTTCAGTTGAACGAATGAATGGTTTCTTTTCACTTGTTTGGACTTTAGACCTTCGCATCTGTTGGAAAAATTGTTGGTTGATTTTTCAGTCGAACGAATGAATGGTTTTTTTTTTCACTTGTTAGGACTTTAAACAATCGCATCGGTTGGAAAAATTGTTCGATGGATTTTGCAGTCGAAACGAATGAGTGGTTTTTTTTTTACCATCGCATCTGTTGGAAAAATTGTTCGATGGATTTTTCAGTCGAACGGATGAATGGTTTTTTTTCACTTGTTGGAGTTTAAACCATCGCATCGGTTGGAAAAATTGTTGGTTGATTTTTCAGTCGAACGAATGAATGGTTTTTTTCCATCGCATACGTTGGAAAAATTGTTCGATGTATTTTTCAGTTGAACGAATGAATGGTTTCTTTTCAATTGTTTGGATTTAAACCATCGCATCGGTTGGAAAAATTGTTCGATGGATTTTGCAGTCGAACGAATGAATGATTTTTTTTTACCATCGCATCTGCTGGAAAAATTGTACCATGGATTTTGCAGTCGAAAGGATGAATGTTTTTTTTCACTCGTTTTGACTTTAAACCATCGCATCGGTTAAAAAAATTGTTCGACGTATTTTTCAGTTGAACGAATGAATGGTTTCTTTTCACTTGTTTGGATTTAAACCATCGCATCGGTTGGAAGAATTGTTCGATGGATTTTTCAGTCGAACGAATGAATGGTTTCTTTTTTCACTTGTTTGGACTTTAAACAATCGCATCCGTTGGAAAAATTGTTCGATGGATTTTGCAGTCGAACGAATGAATGGTTTTTTTTTACCATCGCATCTGTTGGAAAAATTGTTCGATAGATTTTTCAGTCGAACGAATGAATGGTTTTTTTTCACTTGTTTGGACTTTAATCCATCGCATACGTTGGAAAAATTGTTCGATGGATTTTGCAGTCGAACGAATGAATGATTTTTTTTTACCGTCGCATCTGTTGGAAAAATTGTACCATGGATTTTGCAGTCGAAAGGATGAATGTTTTTTTTCACTCGTTTTGACTTTAAACCATCGCATCGGTTGGAAAAATTGTTCGACGTATTTTTCAGTTGAACGAATGAATGGTTTCTTTTCACTTGTTTGGATTTAAACCATCGCGTCGGTTGGAAAAATTGTTCGATGGATTTTGCAGTCGAACGAATGAATGATTTTTTTTTACCGTCGCATCTGCTGGAAAAATTGTACCACGGATTTTGCAGTCGAAAGGATGAATGGTTTTTTTCACTTGTTAGGACTTTAAACATTCGCATCGGTTGGAAAAATTGTTCGATGGATTTTGCAGTCGAACGAATGAATGGTTTTTTTTTACCGTCGCATCTGCTGGAAAAATTGTACCATGGATTTTGCAGTCGAAAGGATGAATGTTTTTTTTTCACTCGTTTTGACTTTAAACCATCGCATCGGTTGGAAAAATTGTTCGACGTATTTTTCAGTTGAACGAATGAATGGTTTCTTTTCACTTGTTTGGATTTAAACCATCGCATCGGTTGGAAGAATTGTTCGATGGATTTTTCAGTCGAACGAATGAATGGTTTCTTTTTTCACTTGTTTGGACTTTAAACAATCGCATCGGTTGGAAAAATTGTTCGATGGATTTTGCAGTCGAACGAATGAATGGTTTTTTTTTACCATCGCATCTGTTGGAAAAATTGTTCGATAGATTTTTCAGTCGAACGAATGAATGGTTTTTTTTCACTTGTTTGGACTTTAATCCATCGCATACGTTGGAAAATTGTTCGATGGATTTTGCAGTCGAACGAATGAATGATTTTTCTTTACCGTCGCATCTGTTGGAAAAATTGTACCATGGATTTTGCAGTCGAAGGATGAATGTTTTTTTTCACTCGTTTTGACTTTAAACCATCTCATCGGTTTAAAAAAATTGTTCGACGTATTTTTCAGTTGAACGAATGAATGGTTTCTTTTCACTTGTTTGGATTTAAACCATCGCGTTGGTTGGAAAAATTGTTCGATGGATTTTGCAGTCGAACGAATGAATGGTTTTTTTTTTACCATCGCATCTGCTGGAAAAATTGTACCTGGATTTTGCAGTCGAAAGGATGAATGGTTTTTTTCACTTGTTAGGACTTTAATCCATCGCATCTGTTGAAAAAATTGTTCGATGGATTTTGCAGTCGAACGAATGAATGATTTTTTTTTACCGTCGCATCTGCTGGAAAAATTGTACCATGGATTTTGCAGTCGAACGGATGAATGTTTTTTTTCACTCGTTTTGACTTTAAACCATCGCATCGGTTGGAAAAATTGTTCGATGTATTTTTCAGTTGAACGAATGAATGGTTTCTTTTCACTTGTTTGGACTTTAAACCTTCGCATCGGTTGGAAGAATTGTTCGATAGATTTTTCAGTCGAACGAATGAATGGTTTTTTTTCACTTGTTTGGAGTTTAAACCATCGCATCGGTTGGAAGAATTGTTCGATCTATTTTGCAGTCGAACGAATGAATGATTTTTTTTTACCGTCGCATCTGCTGGAAAAATTGTACCATGGATTTTGCAGTCGAAAGGATGAATGTTTTTTTTCACTCGTTTTGACTTTAAACCATCGCATCGGTTGGAAAAATTGTTCGATGTATTTTTCAGTTGAACGAATGAATGGTTTTTTTTCACTTGTTTGGAGTTTAAACCATCGCATCGGTTGGAAGAATTGTTCGATGTATTTTTCAGTCGAACGAATGAATGGTTTGTTTTTTCACTTTTTTGGACTTTAAACAATCGCATCGGTTAGAAAAATTGTCCGATGGATTTTGCAGTCGAACGAATGAATGGTTTTTTTTTACCATCGCATCTGTTGGAAAAATTGTTCGATGGATTTTTCAGTCGAACGAATGAATGGTTTTTTTTCACTTGTTTGGACTTTAATCCATCGCATACGTTGGAAAAATTGTTCGATGGATTTTGCAGTCGAACGAATGAATGATTTTTTTTTACCGTCGCATCTGCTGGAAAAATTGTACCATGGATTTTGCAGTCGAAAGGATGAATAAACCATCGCATCGGTTGGAAAAATTGTTCGACGTATTTTTCAGTTGAACGAATGAATGGTTTCTTTTCGCTTGTTTGGATTTAAACCATCGCATCGGTTGGAAAAATTGTTCGATGGATTTTTCAGCCGAACGAATGAATGGTTTTTTTTCACTTGTTTTGACTTTAAACCATCGCGTCGGTTGGAAAAATTGTTCGATGGATTTTGCAGTCGAACGAATGAATGATTTTTTTTTACCGTCGCATCTGCTGGAAAAATTGTACCATGGATTTTGCAGTCGAAGGGATGAATGGTTTTTTTCACTTGTTTGGACTTAAAACCAACGCATCGATTGGAAAAATTGTTCGATGGATTTTGCAGTCGAACGAATGAATGATTTTTTTTTACCGTCGCATCTGCTGGAAAAATTGTGCCATGGACTTTGCAGTCGAAAGGATGAATGTTTTTTTTCACTCGTTTTGACTTTAAACCATCGCATCGATTGGAAAAATTGTTCGATGTATTTTTCAGTTGAACGAATGAATGGTTTCTTTTCACTTGTTTGGACTTTAAACCTTCGCATCTGTTGGAAAAATTGTTCGATGGATTTTGCAGTCGAACGAATGAATGGTTTTTTTTCACTTGTTTGGAGTTTAAACCATCGCATCGGTTGGAAAAATTGTTGGTTGTTTTTTCAGTCGAACGAATGAATGGTTTCTTTTTCACTTGTTAGGACTTTAAACAATCGCATCGGTTGGAAAAATTGTTCGATGGATTTTTCAGTTGAACGAATGAATGGTTTCTTTTCAATTGTTTGGATTTAAACCATCGCATCGGTTGGAAAAATTGTTCGATGGATTTTGCAGTCGAACGAATGAATGATTTTTTTTTACCGTCGCTTCTGCTGGAAAAATTGTACCATGGATTTTGCAGTCGAAAGGATGAATGTTTTTTCTCACTCGTTTTGACTTTAAACCATCGCATCGGTTGGAAAAATTGTTCGACGTATTTTTCAGTTGAACGAATGAATGGTTTCTTTTCACTTGTTTGGATTTAAACCATCGCATCGGTTGGAAGAATTGTTCGATGGATTTTTCAGTCGAACGAATTAATGGTTTCTTTTTTCACTTGTTTGGACTTTAAACAATCGCATCGGTTGGAAAAATTGTTCGATGGATTTTGCAGTCGAACGAATGAATGGTTTTTTTTTACCATCGCATCTGTTGGAAAAATTGTTCGATGGATTTTTCAGTCGAACGAATGAATGGTTTTTTTTCACTTGTTTGGAGTTTAAACCATCGCATCGGTTGGAAGAATTGTTCGATGGATTTTTCAGTCGAACGAATGAATGGTTTCTTTTTTCACTTGTTTGGAGTTTAAACAATCGCATCGGTTGGAAAAATTGTTCGATGGATTTTGCAGTCGAACGAATGAATGGTTTTTTTTTACCATCGCATCTGTTGGAAAAATTGTTCGATGGATTTTTCAGTCGAACGAATGAATGGTTTTTTTCACTCGTTTTGACTTTAAACCATCGCGTCGGTTGGAAAAATTGTTCGATGGATTTTGCAGTCGAACGAATGAATGATTTTTTTTTACCGTCGCATCTGCTGGAAAAATTGTACCATGGATTTTGCAGTCGAAAGGATGAATGTTTTTTTTCACTCGTTTTGACTTTAAACCATCGCATCGGTTGGAAAAATTGTTCGATGTATTTTTCAGTTGAACGGATGAATGGTTTCTTTTCACTTGTTTGGACTTTAAACCTTCGCATCTGTTGGAAAAATTGTTCGATGGATTTTTCAGTCGAACGAATGAATGGTTTTTTTTCACTTGTTTGGAGTTTAAACCATCGCATCGGTTGGAAAAATTGTTGGTTGATTTTTCAGTCGAACGAATGAATGGTTTTGTTTTCACTTGTTAGGACTTTAAACAATCGCATCGGTTGGAAAAATTGTTCGATGGATTTTGCAGTCGAACGAATGAATGATTTTTTTTTACCGTCGCATCTGCTGGAAAAATTGTACCATGGATTTTGCAGTCGAAAGGATGAATGTTTTTTTTCACTCGTTTTGACTTTAAACCATCGCATCGGTTGGAAAAATTGTTCGATGTATTTTTCAGTTGAACGAATGAATGGTTTCTTTTCACTTGTTTGGACTTTAAACCTTCGCATCTGTTTTAAAATTGTTCGATGGATTTTTCAGTCGAACGAATGAATGGTTTTTTTTCACTTGTTTGGAGTTTAAACCATCGCATCGGTTGGAAGAATTGTTCGATGGATTTTTCAGTCGAACGAATGAATGGTTTCTTTTTTCACTTGTTTGGACTTTAAACAATCGCATCGGTTGGAAAAATTGTTCGATGGATTTTGCAGTCGAACGAATGAATGGTTTTTTTTGCCATCGCATCTGTTGGAAAAATTGTTCGATGGATTTTTCAGTCGAACGAATGAATGGTTTTTTTTCACTTGTTTGGACTTTAATCCATCGCATACGTTGGAAAAATTGTTCGATGGATTTTGCAGTCGAACGAATGAATGATTTTTTTTTACCGTCGCATCTGCTGGAAAAATTGTACCATGGATTTTGCAGTCGAAAGGATGAATGTTTTTTTTCACTCGTTTTGACTTTAAACCATCGCATCGGTTGGAAAAATTGTTCGATGTATTTTTCAGTTGAACGAATGAATGGTTTCTTTTCACTTGTTTGGATTTAAACCATCGCATCGGTTGGAAAAATTGTTCGATGGATTTTTCAGCCGAACGAATGAATGGTTTTCTTTCACTTGTTTGGACTTTAAACAATCGCATCGGTTGGAAAAATTGTTCGATGGATTTTGCAGTCGAACGAATGAATGGTTTTTTTTTAACGTCGCCTCTGCTGGAAAAATTGTACCATGGATTTTGCAGTCGAAAGGATGAATGTTTCTTTTCACTCGTTTTGACTTTAAACCATCGCATCGGTTGGAAAAATTGTTCGACGTATTTTTCAGTTGAACGAATGAATGGTTTCTTTTCACTTGTTTGGATTTAAACCATCGCATCGGTTGGAAGAATTGTTCGATGGATTTTTCAGTCGAACGAATTAATGGTTTCTTTTTTCACTTGTTTGGACTTTAAACAATCGCATCGGTTGGAAAAATTGTTCGATGGATTTTGCAGTCGAACGAATGAATGGTTTTTTTTTACCATCGCATCTGTTGGAAAAATTGTTCGATGGATTTTTCAGTCGAACGAATGAATGGTTTTTTTTCACTTGTTTGGAGTTTAAACCATCGCATCGGTTAGAAGAATTGTTCGATGGATTTTTCAGTCGAACGAATGAATGGTTTCTTTTTTCACTTGTTTTCGACTTTAAACAATCGCATCGGTTGGAAAAATTGTTCGATGGATTTTGCAATCGAACGAATGAATGGTTTTTTTTTACCATCGCATCAGTTGGAAAAATTGTTCGATGGATTTTTCAGTCGAACGAATGAATGGTTTTTTTTCACTTGTTTGGACTTTAATCCATCGCATACGTTGGAAAAATTGTTCGATGGATTTTGCAGTCGAACGAATGAATGATTTTTTTTTACCGTCGCATCTGCTGGAAAAATTGTACCATGGATTTTGCAGTCGAAAGGATGAATGTTTTTTTTCACTCGTTTTGACTTTAAACCATCGCATCGGTTGGAAAAATTATTCGACGTATTTTTCAGTTGAACGAATGAATGGTTTCTTTTCACTTGTTTGGATTTAAACCATCGCATCGGTTGGAAAAATTGTTCGATGGATTTTTCAGCCGAACGAATGAATGGTTTTTTTTTCACTTGTTTGGACTTTAAACCATCGCGTCGGTTGGAAAAATTGTTCGATGGATTTTGCAGTCGAACGAATGAATGATTTTTTTTTACCGTCGCATCTGCTGGAAAAATTGTACCATGGATTTTGCAGTCGAAAGGATTAATGTTTTTTTTCACTCGTTTTGACTTTAAACCATCGCATCGGTTGGAAGAATTATTCGATGTATTTTTCAGTTGAACGAATGAATGGTTTCTTTTCACTTGTTTGGACTTTAAACCTTCGCATCTGTTGGAAAAATTGTTCGATGGATTTTTCAGTCGAACGAATGAATGGTTTTTTTTCACTTGTTTGGAGTTTAAACCATCGCATCGGTTGGAAAAATTGTTGGTTGATTTTTCAGTCGAACGAATGAATGGTTTTTTTTCACTTGTTATTACTTTAAACAATCGCATCGGTTGGAAAAATTGTTCGACGTATTTTTCAGTTGAACGAATGAATGGTTTCTTTTCACTTGTTTGGATTGAAACCATCGCATCGGTTGGAAAAATTGTTCGATGGATTTTTCAGCCGAACGAATGAATGGTTTTTTTTCACTTGTTTGGACTTTAAACCATCGCGTCGGTTGGAAAAATTGTTCGATGGATTTTGCAGTCGAACGAATGAATGATTTTTTTTTACCGTCGCATCTGCTGGAAAAATTGTACCATGGATTTTGCAGTCGAAAGGATTAATGTTTTTTTTCACTCGTTTTGACTTTAAACCATCGCATCGGTTGGAAAAATTGTTCGATGTATTTTTCAGTTGAACGAATGAATGGTTTCTTTTCACTTGTTTGGACTTTAAACCTTCGCATCTGTTGGAAAAATTGTTCGATGGATTTTTCAGTCGAACGAATGAATGGTTTTTTTTCACTTGTTTGGACTTTAAACCATCGCGTCGGTTGGAAAAATTGTTCGATGGATTTTGCAGTCGAACGAATGAATGATTTTTTTTTACCGTCGCATCTGCTGGAAAAATTGTACCATGGATTTTGCAGTCGAAAGGATTAATGTTTTTTTTCACTCGTTTTGACTTTAAACCATCGCATCGGTTGGAAAAATTGTTCGATGTATTTTTCAGTTGAACGAATGAATGGTTTCTTTTCACTTGTTTGGACTTTAAACCTTCGCATCTGTTGGAAAAATTGTTCGATGGATTTTTCAGTCGAACGAATGAATGGTTTTTTTTCACTTGTTTGGAGTTTAAACCATCGCATCGGTTGGAAAAATTGTTGGTTGATTTTTCAGTCGAACGAATGAATGGTTTTTTTTTCACTTGTTAGGACTTTAAACAATCGCATCGGTTGGAAAAATTGTTCGATGGATTTTGCAGTGGAACGAATGAATGGTTTTTTTTTACCATCGCATACGTTGGAAAAATTGTTCGATGTATTTTTCAGTTGAACGAATGAATGGTTTCTTTTCAATTGTTTGGATTTAAACCATCGCATCGGTTGGAAAAATTGTTCGATGGATTTTGCAGTCGAACGAATGAATGATTTTTTTTTACCGTCGCATCTGCTGGAAAAATTGTACCATGGATTTTGCAGTCGAAAGGATGAATGTTTTTTATCACTCGTTTTGACTTTAAACCATCGCATCGGTTGGAAAAATTGTTCGATGTATTTTTCAGTTGAACGAATGAATGGTTTCTTTTCACTTGTTTGGACTTTAAACCTTCGCATCTGTTGGAAAAATTGTTCGATGGATTTTTCAGTCGAACGAATGAATGGTTTTTTTTCACTTGTTTGGAGTTTAAACCATCGCATCGGTTGGAAGAATTGTTCGATGGATTTTTCAGTCGAACGAATGAATGGTTTCTTTTTTCACTTGTTTGGACTTTAAACAATCGCATCGGTTGGAAAAATTGTTCGATGGATTTTGCAGTCGAACGAAAGAATGGTTTTTTTTTGCCATCGCATCTGTTGGAAAAATTGTTCGATGGATTTTTCAGTCGAACGAATGAATGGTTTTTTTTTCACTTGTTTGGACTTTAATCCATCGCATACGTTGGAAAAATTGTTCGATGGATTTTGCAGTCGAACGAATGAATGATTTTTTTTTACCGTCGCATCTGCTGGAAAAATTGTACCATGGATTTTGCAGTCGAAAGGATGAATGTTTTTTTTCACTCGTTTTGACTTTAAACCATCGCATCGGTTGGAAAAATTATTCGACGTATTTTTCAGTTGAACGAATGAATGGTTTCTTTTCACTTGTTTGGATTTAAACCATCGCATCGGTTGTAAAAATTGTTCGATGGATTTTTCAGCCGAACGAATGAATGGTTTTTTTTCACTTGTTTGGACTTTAAACCATCGCGTCGGTTGGAAAAATTGTTCGATGGATTTTGCAGTCGAACGAATGAATGATTTTTTTTTACCGTCGCATCTGCTGGAAAAATTGTACCATGGATTTTGCAGTCGAAAGGATGAATGTTTTTTTTCACTCGTTTTGACTTTAAACCATCGCATCGGTTGGAAAAATTATTCGACGTATTTTTCAGTCGAACGAATGAATGGTTTGTTTTCACTTGTTTGGATTTAAACCATCGCATCGGTTGGAAGAATTGTTCGATGGATTTTTCAGTCGAACGAATTAATGGTTTCTTTTTTCACTTGTTTGGACTTTAAACCATCGCGTCGGTTGGAAAAATTGTTCGATGGATTTTGCAGTCGAACGAATGAATGATTTTTTTTTTACCGTCGCATCTGCTGGAAAAATTGTACCATGGATTTTGCAGTCGAAAGGATGAATGTTTTTTTTCACTCGTTTTGACTTTAAACCATCGCATCGGTTGGAAAAATTATTCGACGTATTTTTCAGTTGAACGAATGAATGGTTTCTTTTCACTTGTTTGGATTTAAACCATCGCATCGGTTGGAAAAATTGTTCGATGGATTTTTCAGCCGAACGAATGAATGGTTTTTTTTTCACTTGTTTGGACTTTAAACCATCGCGTCGGTTGGAAAAATTGTTCGATGGATTTTTCAGTCGAACGAATGAATGGTTTCTTTTCACTTGTTTGGAGTTTAAACATCGCATCGGTTGGAAGAATTGTTCGATGGATTTTTCAGTCGAACGAATGAATGGTTTCTTTTTTCACTTGTTTGGAGTTTAAACAATCGCATCGGTTGGAAAAATTGTTCGAT